>JANHFP010001125.1:53794-70050 GCA_032468135.1 Calamaria suluensis
GTTTTTGTCTGGGACAGACGCCTGCAGCCATCCACCAGTGAAAATGAAACTCAGGAGGGCCACACATAGCCCTCCTGAGTTCTGTTTTCGTTGGCAGAGGCACTGCGGGACAGTCCTTTGCTGTTTCCAGGTCGGCCCCTCGGGCCACATCTAAGCACCCATTAGCTGGATCTAGCCCCCAGGCTTTGAGTTTGACACCCCTGTTTATGGCCACAAGTGCGGGCAGGCTGCCACACCCCGTTATGTGACCACAGGGCCACTGCAACAATCATAACTTTGGGCATAGGCCATAAATCCCTTGCTTCAGCATCTTCACAATTTGGAACGGTGGTTGAATGTCTAGTCATAAGTTGAGCACTACCTGTACTTCATAACTGAAAGCAAAATTGAGTTTCTTGTCCTAGAAATATTAGATCCTTTTTTCTTCTTCTTTCCAATTGTTTCTAATACCGTGAATCCCCGAAACTAAGACCTCTCTGGATAATAAGCCCAATTGGGCTTTTCAGCACATGCGATAAAATAAAATAAGTCCCCCAACAACTACTTACATGCATGCACAGCCTGTCCCACCATTTCCTCTGGTTGCTTGCCGTGCAAACAACATGTGAGGAGGCAATGCCGGAAGGGGAGAAAGGGAGGGGAATATGCCCTCCCCTCCCTGTTCTTCACACCGGCCGAGTGGCTGACCACCACTGCCCTCATGTGTCCCACCACCACCACTACCTCATGGAGCAGGACTCTTGTGCCATTGCAAGCACAAACGGCAGCACCGCTGTGAGCATCATACCAGCACAGCTGGCGTCCTGCCGCTCATGCTTGTATGTCGCTCATGCTTGCTACCATTCATGTGTGAAATGGCACATGCCTTGCAGACTCATGCTCCATGAGGCATCGGTGGCGCGATGAGTCTAGAAAAGACTTATTTCTGACAGGTAGGGTGGCGGAGGTGAGATGCGTGGAGCGAGATGTGGTTCCCCTTGCCATCTCGTCTCTTCCCCTCGCCATGCATGGCAGGGCTCCTATCCCTTGCTTAGTCGCCTGCCCCCTTTAGGGATGCAATTTTGTGGTAGGTGGGATGGGCGAGAAGCGGAACATGCTTCATACCTTTCAAGCTCCGTTGCATTACTTGCTGTGGTGTCCAGGAAAACACGTTGAAAAGGACACATTATTGAACTCGCAAGAAAGGTTTTTATTTTTACATTGTGTTTCCCTTGACTTCCCGGTGCAGCCGTGAGTGGCAGGGTGCCAGCTGTGCCAGTATGATGAATCTTGCAGCAGTGCATGCAATGCCACAACAAGCCTTGCAGATTCCTGCTCCATGAGGCAGTGGAAGCAGTAGGACACATCAGGGCAGCAGCCGCCAGTTGCTCAGCCGGTGCAGAGAACAGGGAGGGGAGATGACAGTGATGATGGGACATCCAGTCCCATGCTCACCGCCTCCTTCACCCCCAAAATTATAAGATGCACACACCCAATAATAAGGCCAAGCCCTTGTTTTGGGGTTCAAAAGAAAATAAGACCCTGTCTTATTTTCAGAAAAACACAGTGCTCAAAATCTGCCTGGGTAACTCCCTGCAGTCTTCTTGGGAAGGTTTTTCAGAAATGGTTTGTTAAACTGGGTGAAAGAATGGATTAACTTGAGGCACAAAAGACTATTAACTCGAGAAGGACACAACCTTCAATTAGGTTGGTACACTGTTTTATGGGAAGAATAAGATACATAGCTACTTTCAAAGATATTATGTTAGAAACGCATTGCTATCAGTATGGGTTAAAAGTAAAGAACAACATTATTTGAAAATACCACTCTGGCTTTCCACAATGGAGGCAATATGGAAAAAAATGTAAGATATAAAGATATTCTGAATGAAAACCGGGAATTAAAAACCAAGCAGGAACTTAGTAGCCAAAGAATGGACATTGCATGGTGGCTACAAATGCAGATACAATCTTGATATGAGAAAGATGCTAAAATGTATGGTTTTAATAAAGAATTAACAAGACTGGACCAGATATTAACTGGAACAGATGAAAAACTGATAAAGAAAATATATTGTTACTTTTTAAGTATTAAACTTGCAAGTGAACAGGTAAAGGAGACAATGATAGTTTGGGCTAAAAATTTTGGATATGCAATTTTGGATAAATGGCAGAAACTGTGCGATAGAAATATTAAACTGACTATGTCAACTGTATACAAAGAAAATTTGTATAAAATGTTCTATAGATGGCATTTTGCACCAACAAGACTGGCAAAAATGTATAAAGATTTTTATACATCTAGCTATCTTGCTGGAAGTGTAGTCAAACACCTGGTTCATATTACCACATGTGGTGGACATGCCCAAAAGCTAAAAAATACTGAATGAAAATACATACCTTGTTGGAAAAAATGATAAAGCAGTATTTAGACTTGAAACCAGAAATATTTTTATTTGACATGCTGCTAGAAAAATATGGTAAAATAACTATATATTTGATTTTACATGTACTAACTGCGGCCAGAATTGTATTTGCACAACAAGGGAAGAACAATGAGATCCAGACAAATGAGAGTGTTATTAAGAAAATATTCAGAAAATTGATAGATTAACACTTACTATTAAGGACAAAGAAGAAACTGAATATTTTTTTGACATGGGACCTATTCAATTAGACAATTGAATCAGAAGTTAGAAATGTAGGAGCAGAAAAAGGATAAATGTTAAAACAGAGATTTGTTAAAGTAGATAAGTTAAATATTATTGTTATTATAGTAGTAATGTTATTGTGATGAATACTATTGTAAATATTTTGATTATGATTGCCTACAAACAATTGTACCCAAACAACACACTGTTTGATGGAAATTGATTTTTATATGTTATATAAATAAAATAAATAAAACATGGGGGGGAAATGGTTTGTATAACCATAATAAATGTGTGGCCGATATCTATGGCAAAAAAATATTCAATCTTGTTTCTTTTCTTTTTTCTTTTTAATTTCTTCTCTTTCCAGTTGCCATCCTTCTAAAGGATGATTATTTCATCAGCGGTGCTGGACTACCGGGAAGATTCAAAGCAGAAAAAGTTGAATTTCACTGGGGCCAGAGTAATGGATCTGCTGGCTCAGAGCATAGCATCAATGGGAGGAGATTCCCAGTTGAGGTTGGTCAAGATAAGTTACCATTTTTTAATGAAAAAAAAATCTTGCTTTGATCAGAGCTTCCTCTGAAAATGTGCGGTATGATTTGTGTACTTTTTGGTATTTTGCACAAAAGAAGTCATTTTACTGAAATTGAGAATGGAGGAAGACTGTTCTGTCCTCAGTACACATTAGTCTGTGTGCAGCTCGACATGCAGCTAAACCCAACTGTCCTCCAATAAAACAGACCGTGTGTGTAGATCCGAATGCTTTATTGAAGGAACAGGATATGGTGAAACTGGGGAAAATAGGGATACATACAATGACAACCAAATACAAGCTAGGCCGTATTCAACTACTTCTGAACATATCAATTAATAAATACAAGCAATTTAAATCTCACCAGTGTTGCTCTGTGTTGGGATGTGGGTTTGTCCTTGGATAACCATGTGCCACAGATTAAAATGGATGTTTCTGCCTTCTCTAAATGCTACAGGAAATGGAATCTGGCTTGGTTTGAGAGTGCGGAATGATGGATAAAAAGGTGGGGTCAGTCTCAAACAATATACTGGGTATTTGTCTCTCCAGTCACTAGATGGGACTAGAGAGCAAAACAGTATACAAAAGTTATACGCTGGGGCACAACAAAGACCCATGAGAATATTTAATGGGCATTTAATTTCACATCCAGAGAACTTCTCTTCAGCAGGATGACAGCTCATTCCTACACAGAAAGGGCCTAATAGTTAGCCTTAAATTGTGGAGGCTAGCAGATGTATTTAGAAATGTGAGAGTATGTTGCTAACACCCTCAGAAATGATTGTGTTCTTTTTTTAAAAAAAGAGAAATACTTCTTGACATAGATTAATTTGCTGAAACAGAGCAAAATTCAGACATAGGATGTCTTGGTGTAACTGATATGTGTTAGATATAGGGAGGTGGTTTCTATCTTAAAAAATATTCAAATTATTCAATCTTCAGTGGTAGGAGACAATTGTGCAACCTACTATGATAAATTCCGTAGGATTTAGGAAGAAGGTATGATGTGATTGACTGAGCTTTTTTAAAGGTTAGCTTCGGAGCTAACTTTTAAACTAAGAAATGTTTCTGGAACAGAGAGAAAGGTACTATTGTACTAGTCAAGCCTGGAGGTATACATTTTAAGGTCATTTTCTTGCAGGAAGGGACACAGTTCCCATGTTCCAACTATCCAGTTTCCTAATTAGCATTACAATTGAAAATGAATTGCTATCCAACATTATTTTCAGGTTGACTACAGCACAATCTTTGGGGACTTGCAACCTAAGCTCATATTTTATTGTTATTTTATTTTTTTCAATTTCAAACAGCACTTCCCTTACCCCAAAACTTGCTTATACTGCATCCAGAAGTAAGGTATTAGGCCTAATAGTTGCATGGTGCTGAACAGAAGAACTGGACATACAACTTTATTTTCTTTTATGCCACCCTTTCTCAACCGTAGTGCCTTCTAGTGGGTTAGATGGCAATTTTCAGAATCCCTCAGCAGGTTAATAAATGGCTCAACAACCATTTGGTATCTGTCATCAACCTTGTAACCTTCCTCATATGTTGAGGAAGAATTTTTTGTTCATTTTTATAGTTCAACCTGTCTGGAAAGCAGCACTGATTGAAAAATTGACTCCATCCATCCATCCATCCATCCATCCATCCATCCATCCATCCATCCATCCATCCATCCATCTATCTATCAATCTATCAATCTATCTATCTATCTATCGATCTATTATGGTATCTGTATCTGTCATATATCTATATCTCTAAGAGTTGAGTCTGGTAACCAACAATCTCCAAAGTTTCAGATTAAAGATATATATATATATGTCTTTGACTGTATTCTGTTATGTGTCAGCTTCATTCTTGCCATCGGTAAACAATTGAATCTATCCAAGAGCCTGGGAATCTTCTGCGAAGTAAATTTATTACTCTTAAGGAATTGGCAAGATTGACTGAGAGCCAGTTTGGTGTGGCAGCTAAGGCACCAGGCTAGAAACCAAGAGACTGTGAGTTCTAGTTCTGCTGGACGCACACCTCTGGGGCCAGCCCTTTTCACTTTTGGGCCAGCCCTTTTCACTTATCCCTAGGAAGGAAGCAGTGACAAATCACTATCAAAAAACCTTGCCAAAAAAACCCTGCAGGGGCTGATCTAGGCAGTTGCTTGAGTCAAAAACTGACTTGAAAGCACTTGGGTATATAAATATTTTTTAAAAAATTAACTAACTGACACCGACTACCAGTGTTTACAGTAGAAGAAAAAGCCCAAAATCAAGACATAAGCCATATAGAATACTTATGCACCAAGACAAATTATTTGTGTGTCCAATCATACTTGGCCAATAAATAATTTAGTCTAGTCTAGTCTAATAACAATTAAGATACCAAAAATAACAAATGCATTGCCTAGTCCACTGTCACCTCTTCTTGAGGAATACTTGAGACTTATTTATGTTATTTCTGACAAGGAAAGTTAAACGATTCTTTCCAAAGTCAGGAGAAAAAGAGAACGTCTTTAATGGCTGAATTGGCTGCTGCCTACCCCTTATCAGAGGTTTCCAAACTTGTCAGCTTTAAGACTTATGGAATTCAACTCCCAGAATTATCTGCTGGCTGGAGAATTCTGGGAGCTGACGTCCACAAGTCTTAAAGCTGACAAGTTTGGGAATTTCTGCCTTAGCTCCTTCTAAAACTAAGCCCCAGATATATACAGGATAAAAGTATTAATTATCTCACCGTGACAAGCTCCCTGCCAATCAGAGCCTTGCCAAATGCCAGAGGCTGTATTTCTAGGAAACCCATCGAAAGGAAGAAGCATCAGAATCAGCAGTGGTCCACAGGCCCAGATCAAACATTTACAGACTGCCCATGAGAGCTCTACCCTCTAGGCTTGGCAGGGGCTGGGTTACTGGAGCACTGGAAAACCAAATGTGCTGCGAATCTAATGGAGGAACCAGATGTGGAGGATATGTGCCAGTTGGGAACTGGGATACTGCCAATAAATCTGCTTCAGCTGATTTTTCCCCCTGCCCTGTAAATATAGAGCTAATATGGACTGAAAAACAGAATGCTTGCCGCAGGAGGGGGAGCTCGCCGAATTTGAAAACTAATTGGAAATGTCAGATACGAGACAGAACCTTATTGTTTGACCATGTTGTTTGTATTTTTATTATCACAAGTAATGTGTCAGATGGTAAGGCAGTGTGAGTTAATTGGTTTCCTTCCTTTGAGCCCATCTGGATCATATTTTTGGAGGTGATTTATATGTTAAATTAGGGGATAGGATACATGAGAACATCCTTTTCATTAAGTTCTCTACGGAGAGATTGGATCAAAGGCATAGCATTTATCCGATAGGCGTTATCTTCTAAGCAGAAGAAAAATAAAGAAGAAAATGTCAAGTCTGGTGCACTCAGGTTCGATTTATGTTTTGTTTCGAGGAAGGAAAGGGATTTAAGTGAAAAAGTTAACACCCTTCCTTCCAGTCCCGGTTCTCTGCAGAATCAATAGAAACACCTTTTTTACACAGAGATCAAAAGCCAAATTTGGCAACAGAGAAACCCGTGGAATGCTATAAGTATATTTCCTTCCAACATCCCTCTTGGAAAAATCAGCCAGAGTCACTTGCATTGTACAGCACACATACACCCCTCATTTGAGTACAATAAAAGTCTGTGAGAATATCCTAGATTGGAAGGACTGTTTTTTAAATGTAAACCTTTCAGGCTCAATGTAGGTTTTTGTTCCATAAGGCACTGATAGTACAACATTTATTGTGTCTATTTATAAGTTTCTCTCCTCAACATTTTGTTTAGGACCTCTTGGCCATCTACTGCAAACTGTCCTTTCCAGCATTCTTTATATCATTTTGTTCTTAGCTTTGCTAACATGGAACTTTTATGCAATTTAGGTTATGCACTCAATAAGGAGTGATTAAGGAGTGTGCCTTCTTTGCAGTAGCCTTATACAATTCCGTGATATCTCAGGATAGGTCTTCATGTTACTTTAGATCAGGGGTCCTCAAAACGTGTAAGCTTTAAGAATTGTGGACTTCAACTCTCAGAATTCAGGGAGTTGAAGTCCACAAGTCTTAAAGCTGCCACGTTTGAGGATCTCTGCTTTAGATCAATGAAGGCAAAGAATATTCACCAATAGGAGAGAATATTTGTAGCTCAGGATTGAAATGTGGACTACTTGGTGCTTTTTGAACTTGGTTGTTTCACTCAAGACATTTCATTACCCAACTGGGTAACAACATCAGTGCTTAGAAGGTAATGGGGTTTGCTCTCTGTTTATATACAGTGGCTTGTCCTGTCAGTGTTGGTGGGAATGTTGTTTTCTTCTTTATAGTTCCTTGATTAGGCTGCTGTTTGATTGTTTGCCGGAACTGGTAGTTCCTTGATTGAGGTATTGTTTCCTGCTGTGTTTACCTTGACTGGGTTCATTACTGTGCTGCCATTAACTGTAGTTTGTGAAACAAACACATTTGGCTTCACAGAGCATAGGAGATCATTAAACATGTAATTATAAAGTGTGATTTTAAAGATAAACAGCAGGGTAACAATGGCGGAACCTATTCATTGTTAGTGCAGATTAGCCAACGTGTATCCAGACTGAGTAGGTTTTCGTTGGTTTTATCAGAAGTAAAATTGTCATTATATTTTTTTTTTTCATATTTTCCATTGGGAACTAAATTCAACCAAGTCTGGATTTAATTCCAGCAAGCTAGTCAAATAACACAACAGCTATTCAGCAATGCTTCTAATACTGTGGCATTTAAATATAGCTGAAATAATGGTTCTATAGCCCATCTGGTAGGGGGCCCAATGACTCAGTGGTGAAAGATGCTGAGCTCGTCAACTGGAGAGCTGACAACTGGGGTTTGAGACCGAAGCTCCCGTTATTTGCTCCAGTTTCTGCCCACCTAGCAGTTGGAAAGCACGCAAATAGCACTTTGGTGGTATGGTAATAGCATTCTGTGCACCTTTGGCATTTAGCCATACTAGCCATATGACCATGGAAATTGTCTTTGGACAATAGCAATAGCACTTAGACTTATCTACCACTTCACAGTGCTTTATAGTCTTCTCTAAGTGGTTTACCAGCATTACGTGTGCCTTTGGCATTTAGTCATGCCGGCCACATGACCACGAAGACGTCTTCGGACAGCGCTGGCTCTTCGGCTTTGAAACGGAGATGAGCACCCGCCCCTAGAGTCAGAAACGACTAGCACATATGTGTGAGGGAAACCTTTACCTTTAAGTGGTTTACAGAGTCAATGTATTGCCTCAAAAATCTGGATCCTCATTTTACTGACTTCGGAAGGATGGAAGGCTCAGTCAACCTTGAGCCTGGTGAGATTTGAACTGCCAAATTGCAGGCAGCCAGCAGAAGTAGCCTGCAGTACTGCATTCTAACCACTGCTCCACCATGGCGCCCTCAGTCAAGAAAAGGAAGTGAGCACCGTGCCTTAGAGTCAGACATGACTGGCAGGGAAACCTTTCACCATTTAGCCCATTCTAAGCATAACAGATCAATTATGCCTTTGTGTCTTTTAAATGCCTCCAGATATAAATGATGGGCTATCAAACATTTAATTCAAAATTATAAATGAAGAGTCCGTAACCAACATTTGTTTGGTAACTTTGAGTTAGTAAATGAAATTCCATACTTTTATCCCTTTAGGCTGGCATATGAATAAAAAGATTTGCTGGGGTATTAAATTATCTTTCGCTAAGCTGGAGGAGAATCTCCAGTTCCTTTATTAGGAACTTGTTGATTTATGCAAAACTCTGAAGATTATTCCTTAACCTGGTATCATCTCGTGGTGAGATAGCCCCATTGCCCTAGGATTATGGGAACTGCATCCAGCATACTCAGTTAGCAATGCCTAGTTAAGAATAAAAATGTTCTTTCTGGTGTTATATCCAATTATGCTTTTTCAGGAGGCAACTGGATTTTCTTGTTTTTCCTGTGACATTTTGCTTCTCATCCAAGAAGCTTCTTCAGCTCTGACAGAATCATGGGGAAGGGAAGGATTTATATATCTACAGACTTCTGATGTTGTATCAAAAGAATATTTAAAGAAAAGGTCACAGGGTGTTTAGCTGTCATTATATAGTTTAATATATCTTTGCCTAGAGCATACTATAGTTGTGTTGGTGCTGATTGCCTGCTTCATTTCCGCGCAAGATGCTGATTATGTCTGTGAAGAGCAAAAATCAGAAGCGGTGTTTCAATCATGGCTGTGTTTATTTGAGGTGAGCTTTTAGCCATTTATGAGCTTTTGTGTTGATGGTTTTAATTGGCAGTTATCATGTGAATGCTATTTTAGAATAATGTACAGTAATTTACTTAAGTAAATGAGAATCTTGTTCCAAGGATCACGTTGCAGCCCAGGGTGAAGATTTAATCTCATTTCATCCTTTGATTTAGAAGGACTTGAATGGTTAGATTATCTAACAAAGGACCTGCATTAAAATGATTCCTGCATTCCGTCATGTTAATGCCTAGATGTCTTTGGCTTGATTAATTAAGAACTAGTCACAGAATAGTTCAGCTTTTCTCAGGAAAAACTTGATGCACAGACAACCCTACCAAGCCAAGATTTGGTGCTGCAGAAATAACATTGGACTGAAGTTCTCAATCATTCCTCTAATGTAAGCAGTTATATGTGGATTAAAGGTACTGTATACCTTAAAAAGGGATGTGCGGGCTCAGCAGCAGGTCAATCGGAAGGTCAGCAGTTCAGCTGTTCAAATCCCTAGTGCCGTGTGATGGGGTGAGCTCCCGTTACTTGACCCAGCTTCTGCCAACCTAGCAGTTTTGAAAGCATGTAAAAAATGCAAGAAAAAATAGGGACCACCTTTGGTGGGAAGGTAACAGTGTTCCATACACCTTTGGCATTTAGTCATGCCAGCCACATGACCACGGAGACATCTTTGGACAGCACTGGCTCTTCGGCTTTGAAATGGAGATGAGCACTGCCCCCTAGAGTCGGGAACGACTAACACATATGCGCAAGGGAAACTTTACCTTTATACACTTCTGCTTTCTTCGGTTGTTGTTATTGAGCTTTACTTTCTGCAGCCATGTTGGTTTTGTGCATCTGAACTAACACAATATCTGGCTTCCACAGGCAGTAGCTTGAGTAATGCTCCTAAAACATGTATTCACTACAACTCTGAAAGTGCTAAATATCTTTTTTTTTAAGTCAGTGAAAAGCAGGAATAGAGGAAAACCACAGCAATATTGTTATTGACCATACTGATGTGAGTCACAGATGCACATCTCCCTATTTGCAAAAAAATATTTCAGGTAGTCCTTGACTTGACAAGTAGTTCTTAAATGAGCTTTGCCCCATTTTATGATCTTTCCTGCCAGTTGCTAAGTGAATCACTGCAGTTGTTAAGTGGGTAACATTGTGGTGAAGTGAATCTGGTTTCCCCATTGGCTTTGCTGGTCAGAAGGTCAGAAAAGGGGATCACACGATCCCTGGATACGGTGACCATCTTAAGTATGAAACAGTTGCCAAGCAATCAAATTTTGATCATGTGACCCTGGGAACGCTGCAACACTCATAAGCGTGAAAAATGGTCACAGGTCACTTTTTTCAATGCCACAGTAATTTTGTATGGTCACTAAACAGATAGTTGTAAGTTGAGGACTACCTGTATTTATCTTGTAAAATAATACCTCAATCACAAAACTGCACTAGCTCTTATGTAATCATCATTTCTTTGTGTCAGGATCTTTTCAATCCCCTTCCATTCTTGCCTACAAACTTCCAAGCTTCCCAGGATTATTCTAGTTTTCACTGTCCTTCTCTGGCAAGGATTTCTCTGTTGTACTAATGGAAGCTACAATTCCATTCTAAGCAGCGTTTTCACATTGCTGGAGAACAGGAGAAATAATGGATGCTTTTAGGTACTTGAGATGCTTTTGTCTTTCAACACTATTCAGATGAAAGATCCAACTTACAACGGCTTTCGTATACTCCCCAGTGGCCAGGGACTCGCTGGAGCTCATCTCACCAATCAAGAGACACCCCCGTTGTAAAGGATGCCCTACTTCTTTCAGCCCCTTAAGAACTCCTGGGCCAGGAACTGCATGGGCATTAACCATATCTGACCACGATGCTATTTTGAAAACACCGCCTGAAAGACAGAATAGGCAAGTTAACAACCAGGAGAATAGGTGTGGCTGAAAAAGCTATGCAAACTGACCAAAACTCCTCTTTCACCTTTTTTATTTTTATGGAAATGTTGCCAAAGGATTGAGAACACAAATCCATGTTCCAGAACAATCCAAACAAATTACAATAGACTGCTACAGAGAGGGAGTGGCTCTCTTCTGCTTCATCGTACTATTCTGCCCTCTGCTGTAAGTGAACGGCAGCTGTGTTCAAATTGGGGATCTTCTCAGGGACTTACATAGAACCTAGTTTGAACGAACCTGTTTGTCTGGCTAACTGAACCAAAATAGACAATCTGGAAGACAATCAATTGCATGGGATGGAGAGGAAAGATCCCTCTTCATCCTAAAGCCAATAGATCCCAGCACCTAGGTGTCAACTAACTGTATCAAGAGCAGAATGGTCAGCCATGAATGGCAGAAACCCAACCATATTTGATAAGAGGGGGAAACCTGATTTAAAAATAAAGCAACTAAACCATTGAAGTCTATTATGGGCTGTAGACCAGAATGCAAACTATGAAGATCTGCACAAAAAAAGATTACTGAGATATGTTTATGCTAAGACCAGTGGAGAAAGGCTAAGTTGGATGAATACATTTCATATTTCCAAACACTCCTTTGTCACAAAATCACATTTCACGAGATGGGCATGGAATAGTAAAATTAAATAAATAATAAATAATAAAATAAAAAATACCATAAATGCTCACCACTGAGTTTTGATAATATTCAGAATAAAATTAATTTTAAGAGACATTCAGGAGGTTTGAAAATAAAAAGCAAAATTGTGCTCAATCAAGTACAAAGCAATTGTTTGAAATTCAAAATATCCCCAACAAGTGGAAAAGCCCTGGAGAGGTTACGGTGTAGTCGGAGAAGACAAATTTACCTTTGTACTGATGTTTCACTGTATTTCCAATGTCTGCAAATTTTCGATCCTCAAAAATCAAGAATTTGTGCCGAGCAGCCAGCACACTCAGCTCTTTCACTACTTCCTGAGTAAAATCATCCAGAATATCAATATGAGTTTTCAAAACGCAGATGGAGGGTCCCAGAGTGTCAGCCAACTGGAGCAATTCTTTGGAACTGTTCACATCAGCAGAAAGGCACAAGTTAGACTGCTTTTTCTCCATCAGCCTGAGAAGCCGAGCAGCCAGAGGATGAGTGCCTGGCAGCTCAGCCCGAGAAGCGTAGCTTATTTCTTTGCATACCCTTTTCACAGGAGCGGTGCCATTTTGCTCAGAGGGTTTAAAAATATTGTCTTGAAGGAATTTTTGCACCCTTACCACCATTTCAGAAGTAATTTTTTCCTGCTGTTCGAGGATTTTGAGAATTTGAGACAAGGTGCACACCGAGTGCAGCCTGATTCCATGTTTTTCCAACATGGCTTTTCCTCCTTGTTCTCTGTCCAACAGAACAATGGCATCAGTAACCTTAAGTCCCTCTTTCCAAAGGACCTCTGCCGTTTCCAAGACACTTGAACCGCTGGTTACGACGTCCTCAATGATCAGACAAGTCTCTCCTGAATTAATTGTGCCCTCCACAAGGCGTTTGGTTCCTTCAACAGGAATAGAAAGGATCAAACATTACCAGAAACCCCTAAAATATTATTGTCTTTAATATATATGTGCAACACATCAATAATTCAAAAAATTATTTTAGTGTAACACATTTGCATGCATATTTATTAATTGTGCACACAAATTTTACCTCAAAACTCTTTTCTACCAAAAGAAAATAAACTGATAACAATTCACTGTCAGTTACATCTCGCTTATTTACTACTGATGCTCCTGGTTACCCACCTGTGGTCTGTGGACCCCTTGGTGGGGCCACAATGTCATCACAGGGATCTACGAGAGGTTGAAAAAAATGTTATGATTTAAATCTTAAGTTTTGGGGATTCATGGCAGGGTCCATGACCACAAAATGTATTTAAATTTAAAAGGTTGAGAACCACTGACTTTTAATTTAAAGTTATTTTTTTACCATGATCTTTGGCTTCTTTTCTCCTTATAAGCATTGGAATCTTGTTGGTTGAGCAGATTATTGTCGCCAAGGGCAAAGCCGTGTACGGAACTCCACAAACGGAATCATACTTGAGTGCAGCATCCTTCGCTGAACAGAAAAGGAGATCTGCTACCTGAGAATTTTTTTAAAAAATTGAATTTTTATTAGCACACAATATATCTACCAGCAAGTAAAAGTTTAAAATGAGTTTTCCAAATCCTCTTGGGGCAACATAAAAATTTGGTCTCTGCTTCCAGTTGAAAGAATGATCACTTATTCATCAGCTTAAACTGGATAATTAAGACCGCATTACATTAGTTGTTTTTTTATCATCATTTAAAACACAATGGAGCCCAAAGAAGCAATCACTCTATTATCAAATATTCAAGAATAATAATCATAAATAAATAATCATCTGAAATATATCTTTGATTTATATGGGCAAAAATTAATCACTTCACTTATATAACTCCCTTATCCCCAATCCTTAATTTGTGATCCCACTTACTCTTCAGATTTTAAATTCTGAAGTAAAGCTTCCTGACCTTTGACAATCATCTCAAAAGCACCCAACTCTATAATAGTATCGACGCTTAAACTGCGAAGCATTTTCTACAGACTTTCAAGAACAAACCAAACTGATCAGTCAAGAAAAAGTAAGCATTTTGACTTCTAGCAATCGATTAAGTGGGTTCACAGACTAACATATACATCATCAGCATGTTACAACTGTGACTGGGATATAGTGAGATGTCTGCTCTTCTTAAAAATCAGTGATGTAGTTCGGAACTAACTTCAATTTACTCCAAAGACCAGGTGGCTATATTGCTTAATCTATTTTGTACTTTCAGCTTTAGCTGATACATAAATCATGACCTTTCCTGGACTAGGATAGTCTGATCAGTTATGCATATTTTAGTAACACATCTGTGCTATTTTAACTTATTACCCTGTGAAGATGGATTAGAACTTTTACCTAGTATATATTGCTATTTCTTAAAAGGACTAAGCAGCATGGAAAACCAGATACAGTTTTATCTACTCCCCAGGGTCTGTCAAGGCTATCTCTTCAAATGCAAACTTTGCTGGGAAAACTACTACAAAGTCTACAAATACTTGTCTTCATGATCCTTGGAGAAGAATTTCTTCATAATCTTGGCTAGGAGCAATGCTTACAGTACAAGAAACAAAATTAGACACTTCTCGGAGCAAAAGGGCCTGCTTAAGCCTGACTGATCTAAAAATCCTATCCACTTCTATATTGTTGCCCATCAAACAATATAGGTATGTCCATGGGGGCATCCTTAACTTTAGCTTAAATTACATTTAATTACAGCTACTGTTATTTGGGATGCAAATATGGGTAGTCTTCCAGTTACGACAATTGAGCCCAACATTTACATTGCTAAGTGAAACATTTAAGTGGGCTTGTCCCATTTTACAACTTCTCTTGTCACATTTGGTAAGTAAAACCACTGCAGTTGTTAAATTAGTAAGACTCTTGTTAAGTGAGTCTGGTTTCCACATTGACTTTGTTTGCTGGAAGATCAGAAAAGGTGATCACGTAACCCTGGGACACTACAACCGTCGTAAATGTGAATCAACAGTCAAGCATCAAAACCTAAATCACATGATCACGGGGGAAATGCTGCAAGTCAGTTTTTTTTTTTTAAATGGCCATAAGTTCCCTTTTTCAGTGAAACTTCGAACGGCCACTAATTGAGCCATTCTAAATCGAGGACTATTTGTAATCAAACAATTTCCGATAACAGCAAAGAGCTAAAGATTTCCACTGGCTTTGCTATCCAATTTTGCAACCGTGAGCTGCTAGGCTGAGTTTCATTATTTTTCCAATGGGATTTTTCAAGGCTTTTTTGGTCAGTCCTTCTGAAGCACTAGTTGCTGGGGGAAAGCCGGGATCACACAACCTCCTGACCTGTCAGGTATACACGTGAACCGCTCTTCTGACTACCAAAGGAATCAAGGCAGCAGAAAACGCGCCTTTTGCCGACTCCAGAACGCAGGAATTCCCGCGGCCGCTATTGGCTGGCTGGATTCCACAGGCCCCGCCTTCTTTTTCCCCACTTTCCTTTTTCTTTTTTAAAATAATATTTATTAATTTCACAATTAAAAAACATCTACCTTAACCCCGCCCCCTCGCAATAACCGCTTTACCGCTCACGCCGGTCGAGCTTTGCGGGCTGGACGGATACCTTATTCAGCAGCGCCGGATACGACACGAGGACGCGGAGGTCGATATAGACCGGGGAGACCAGGCCGCTCTTCAGGACATACTCCCCGAAGCGCAGAGCCTGAACTCCGTACAGCTCAGACGCCATCGACTCCATGGCGCTTTTCGCTTTCTCCGTATTGCGCTCGAGACAGAGAAGGCGTCGCGGACCTTGTCGCCGAACAAATGGCGCTATCAAAGCAGTCGAGTTGGAACCCGGAAGCGGCAAGTGACGTCGAGTCAGGGCAGGAAAAATACGTTTGCGTCCTCTGCCGGCAGGGAGGAGCCGATGATGGGCGTGGCTGGAGAGTTTCGCATTGCTGAGTAGGGTTTATTAAAACGGAAGGAGAATCTAAAAATGTTGTTAGAGGTGACCGTTCACAAATCATAGTTTCCCCCCGAATACTCCAAGATAATGGTGGCATTTGGAAAATGGGCATCACGGGGAGATCTTAGTTAGAATTTCCCTTTGACTGTGCTGTCAGTTCTGGATAATATTTATCTCAAACTCTTGAGAGGATGAAAATCAGACGTGACTTCTGTATGTTGCCTTTTGTGCATCAGTTTGGTGTTCTCTAGAGCAGGGGTCTTCAACCTTGGCAACTTTCAGACTTGTGGACTTCAACTCCCAGAGTTCAGAGCTTTGCTGGCTGAGGAATTC
>JANHFP010001125.1:144653-155029 GCA_032468135.1 Calamaria suluensis
ATACCCAAGGCTGTAAAAATTAATTAAAAATCTCAATAAACATTAAAATTTAATTTAATTTAATTACTGGACTGAATATTACTGGATTATTACTGGAATATTACTGGACTCTAACTTGTAATCGTTTTGTATTCCATGTATACATGGACTGTGATTTCTCCAAAGCTTAAAATACCACTGATATTTCTCCGGAATCTGTTAAAAATAAAGGTCAGAGACAGGGGAAAAGGGAAAAATAGTACGCTTATAAGATAGAAAAGATTTCAGCTACATTTAATTAACTAAGCTTGAATCAATTTTGGTGTTCAGGGAAAAATTAAATGATTTTTTTTCTGCATCTGGCCTCTATATTCCTTAGATGAAATATAGCCCCCGAAATGAAAAGAGTTTCATAGCCCCAGCATAATAATCTGGGATGGTACAACTCCTTAAACAAAATAACCAGTTCAATGAGACCTCGAAGTAGCAAGCAGACCTTTATTGCACACAAACAGTGTTCTGCTACAGCATTTTGGGATTTGAAGAATCCTTAGTTTTTATTGGTTGATTTTATATTAGTATCTGGAACTAGTTTCAACATTCTTAAATCGATACAATGGTTCAATTGCCCTTTGAATTTATTTTCTCCCAGTACAGTTTAGAATAGTCATCAAACAAATTATGCAAGTTTCATCATTTCAGATTAGATTTGCTTGGACAATATATTGTCTTGGCATTGTCCACAGGCAGTATCCTTGTAATAACGGCATCTCCATTTGTGACCTATGCGACAGGTGAAGTAACATATGATGGTAGTTGGTTCCATGTATTCCCCCCCCCAACATTTCAACTTCTCACCTCAATAATTAGGCTAACAAAGACAATGGCAATATGTCACAAACACTCAACTCGACTAAGCTCAATTTCCCCCCTATTCTTGGGGCATCATTAATGTAGTAAAAAGCTGCAAGTTGAAAAGCCACAGGATTGATATGTGTTGTCATAGGAAATAGTCCAGTAAACTTGGCATCCAGCATCTCAGATGTTCATGAAGAGGGAAGAAATCTGTAAAAAACCCAGATTTAATCTTCCAACAATGTTAGGGTGTTCCTGATAATGACAATCAGTAGAGCAGTTGCAGGAGGCCTTGGCTTGGTCTAGCAGTTTCTTAAACTGATGTTAAATTAACTAAATTTCCTGGTGGAATAGGGAAGCTTCTAGAGCAGGCTAGGCCTACCAGACATGGTGTGAATGATAATTAGATGAAAGTTGGACTAAGTTATTACACACACTCAGGGAGAAATATATGTTCAACTATGTGGCTAGCAATGAATACAGCATAAGATAGTGTTCTGTGATGATGTTATCTTCTCACGATTCCATTAACTGTGGATTATGGGCCAAGAATAGGTATAGCTTTATGTCCAATCATTGAAAATAGGCTCTCCAGAATAGGTATTGTGGACTTCAATTTTGAAGATGGGCCACTGGTGGCTATTGATATAATTGATATCTCTGTCCTGAGGAACTCTGGCTCTCAACTACCACCGACCGAAGCTCTATTCCCGCTCATGAAGAGTGTTTATAACAATACTTTCCATGTTTTCATCATTGTAACATTCAGCAGATATATTCTTGTCATAGTAGGTGATAACACCTAGACAATCTAAATAAGGTCAGGGTTGATTTGTACTTGGGCAGATCACCAGGAAATCCTTGAAATGAAGACTAGGCAATGAAGCACTTCCAGGAGAAGGTAATGGCAAACCACTTTGATTTTGTTGGTTAAGAAAACAGCATGGATACGTTCAGGTAGGCATCAGCTCGATTCAAGGCAGACTTTACCCTGAAATGCAGGGAACAGGGAATAAAAAAAAACCTCAAGTAAGCACTGCCCTATACTCCACTTCCTCATTTTACAGAAAAGAAAAATAAAATAATTTGCTAGTTTCTTATATTTCCACATCAAGGGGGGGTGGGAATTTCCAGCATTGGGTTTAGTAGGAAAGGGTCACTTTGGCTGATAAAAGCCTCAGAATTTGCTTTTATGTGTACAGGATTCCCACTTCTTCCCCGTCCTCTGACTCTCAAATTTGGACAGGGTCTATTTGGTTTTCAGAGGGCTTTGCAAGCATGCAAACTTCCTCATCTTTATTTTAATTAGGCTAATTAGAAAAAAAGGTGCATCAAGAAACACAACCAGAAGGGAGAAATCAGTGGGCCTTAGTGATGGGTATAGCTACTTTTGTTCCCCATACTCTTCACTTCTTTCTATCTTGTCTTTAAGGTGATTTACAGGTAAGCGTTTCAGCTCCCTCGGTGCAGAAAAGAAGCACTTTGGCGGGGTGCAATAACTGAGCTCAACTCTTCAGGATTTGAGGCCTGTTTCTGCACCCTGCTGAAAGACTTCAGCTCCCCTCATCCGGCAGCTCTTTCAGCAAGCCCCCTGAGACAAGAGGGAGTCTTCTTGACAGAAAGCAGCAGCTGACAACCTACCCTAACACCTTCCCCGTTGGCTTTCAGTGGAAACCAGCAGGGAAGATTACAAACTGCGATGACAAGATTGTGTGAGGCACTTGGCAAATGGTCACAACTGCGAACAGGTTGCCAAGCGCTCAGATCACAATTGCGTGACTGTAGGGGTGGTGATACAACATTTTGCAATGTGCTTTACGGGCCTTAAAGCACCATTTCTGAGGCTACCATAATGCCAGACTGTCATTAAATGACTGTAAGTCGAGGGCTACCTTATAGGTAGTAGGCCTGCTAAAATGTATTTTTTTAAATTTTGCTGTACACTCTGAATTTTTTGTATAAATTCTGGGATATTACCTGCAAGTTCCTCATTACATCCCAATGAAGATTTTATTATTGTCAAGCAATTAACTTGGAAGGTGTTTAAAGTGTTTAGAACAATTAACATGGAAAGGCCAGTTGGTCTAGTGGTTAAGGCACATTAGAAATCCAGAAACTGTGAATTCAAGTTCTGTCTTAGGCATGAAACCCAGGTAGGTGATTTTGGGTCAGTTCCTCTCCCTCAGCCCAATTCACCTCACAGGAATGCTGTTGTGGGGAGGAGGAAGGAGTGTCTGCTGCTTGAGTTATTTATAAAAATAATGATGGGATTTAAAGATAGATGAATAAGCTGAATTCATACCGAAAGCTCCAGCTATTTGGAGACATTATTGTCACAGACAAAATATTACCTCCTAGTTAATAAACCTAGGTATAACTTCCTTTTGGAAATTTGGTATTAGTGTGATTCTTTCCCCTAGATTAGGGGTTGTCCAAACTTGGCAACTTTAAGACTTGTGGACTTCAACTCCCAGAATTCCTCAGCAAGCTTTTCTAGCTGAGGAATTCTAGGAGTTGAAGTCTTAAAGTTGCCAAGTTTGGATAGCCCTGCCCTAGATTTTAATCTTCTGTAAAATGCTTTTAACGACTGTTAAATAGAGAGGCATCACTAAAGGTAGAAACTGTGTGGGACTAACCAGCCATTATTAAGTTTTCTTGATATATCTTAACTGGAAGAAGAATATTATTCAATCCCTAGTCCCCGTGTGGGGAGTCAGTTAAGTCTACTGGGTAGGGCTGTAGGCTAGAAACTGGGAGAAAGTGAGTTGCCTCAGGCATGAAACCAGCTGGGTGACCTTGGGCCAGTTCTCAGCTAGAGGAAGGAGTACTTCTGAAATTTTGCCATGAAGACTAGAGGGACTTGCCCAGGCAGTCGGGAGGAATCAGCACTAACTTGAAAGCACAAACATAGTGCATGTATGCTCTTGTTTGTTTAACATTCCTTTACAAGGATTATAACAAAACATTCTGATCAGTTTTTGTTTGCTTGTCTCAATAATTTGTTTGGCCAACTTTTCAGTTCTAGATTTAGTAGGCTTTTTTTTTTTTTTAACAGCCTGCCTGATACAAGCAAGTACAAAAGTTCTTTGCTGGTGTTTTTACATGTCTATATGAGATGGTTGCAGTCTGGCAAAAAAAAAAGTGTTCCCGCTTTTATTTATTGCATGAATATAATTCACATTATGAAGAGACACAACAGTTCATATACCAAATCTTATATATATATATTTAAATACATGAATCAACAGGACATGAGTATGTACATGTATAGCAAAGCTTAGCAAATTAACCAAGTTAACATAAGTGCACAGATTCCACAGCATTAACAACATTTTATATGTGAAACACAATTGAGCACACATGCACACATACCTTTGCATTACCTACAAAATAAAGCACAGCACAATACATGTATAACCCATCTATCCACTGACACAAACTCTAATTTTCACAATTCTACCTAAACCAGTAGCAGTACAATGTGACACATCCTTGATGCTGCATTGGCCAAGGTGATTAGAAAAAACCCATATCAATCACAGGCCACAAAATGGTTCAACTGTTAGAAATGATCAGAACATTCAGAGCACTGCTCTGGAACAGCAAAAATCTATTTCGTGGTCAGGATAGAATGGCATGTTTTGCTCAGATCTAGAAACAAAAATCCAAATGACACCTGTTCAATGGCCAGAACACTTTGAAACAGTAATAATGATCCTACATGTGCAAGAAAACCAAAGAAGGAAAAAAATGATATCGGAGAACTTCAAGGTCAAAATGTTTTGCACACCTCTAGCATTTTCTTATCACCTGCGCACAGCCTTTTCTAAGGTTAAACCAAATTCCATATGTAGTATGGCCATGTAGCAATCCAAATTTAAAGTGAAAAATGTGATTTGGAGGGTGCCTAGCACTTATTGGGAACACTTAAAACTAAAAAGAAATCCTTTCTCCAGATTGCACACTAGTATGTAGGCAGCCTTGTGATACAAGATAAGATGCAACTCCTTTTAAGGTGCATCCGACAGAGGCCACACCTCCAATTTTATATTTTGCCCTTTGAAACTAAGTTAAGTTTGTAGACCTAATCATAGCTACTAGAAGAAAGCCCTGTCCAAAATGCACACAGCCCCACATTTAATACTAACTGAGCTAGTAACACTTTTATCACTTGCTACTTTAGGCTAGAGATATTGTGTATTGAGCAAAGTATTAAGCTCTCCTGCTGTTCCCAGAACTGCTGGGTTTACCAACTCAAGAGCATTTCTCAACAGCCTGTGAAAGAAATAAATACCCAGATATATTTTCCAATAGTTAAGCAGCCTATAATCCTGCCTCTTTCATAGTATTTTATGGGGGATGCAGATGTTACTGTTTTCTATTTGTGAACTTTCCATCTTTTTTTTCTGAGGGATTAAAAAAAAAGAATTGCTCCATGGTGTTCATGGAGGAGTAGGATTAAATGCATGTCCATCTACAAGTAGCCACAAGATGTTACAAGATCCATAGCCTGATTATACACCTGCATTTTCAGCCTTTCTCAGGAGTAAATGAAAGGGTAAAATATATTCTCAGATTTAATTTAGAACAAGAGCAGTAGCAGATGACATTTAAATAGTGCTCCATATGAAAGAGATGTGTGTTTGTCTGTCTGTGCATATATGTATAGAAAAGCAAAATGTCAAGATATCACGTCAAACCAAATGCATATTTATTTGTAGATAGATGCAGTTCCTGCTAACATTTGAAACTTCTATATTAAACAAAGTTTATTTTGGAACTGTGCTTTAGAAAAAAAACAAATCCATCTATCAGTAATCTACAGATCATAAGCAAGCTAAACTTCCATCCTGTTTCTTTTTAGCAAGTCTGTTTTCACCTGGCTTGATTTAAATTCTTTGAAACTGACCTTCCACAGAATGAGAAGCACTCAGTCAAATTTATCAGTCTATGTTTTGAGAAATATGGTCACAGGGGAATTGGGGGAGCTACAAAAACTACACAGACTTAAAGTAATCTCAGAACATAATTATATCCTATACCTAAAATAACCTAGTTATGTTCATTACATCTACATACACACGTTACGGGAAACTTTTGAACATTCCTGACAGATTATAAACCATAAACTCTTACACTGGGCCTACCTTTAAATTAAACACCTGTAATCTGCATAATTGATTTGTTTATTTCTTATACTATCTGGGTTTTCTTTTCCATTCCAAACGTTAACCCAAATAGAAGTATCTTTCACTCCACTAAAAATAAGTATACCTAGATTTGTAAAGTAGCTTCTGAATCTTAAGATATCCCATTCATTAGATGTATAAAGCCACACAGCTGAATGTGACTCTTATTTAAATCTGAAATTGCCTGGCGATCTTGTCCAACGTATGAATGGATTTATTTGTAGGAAGACAAACCAAATATATTCTAATTCTAGTGAATTATCATTTGTGACATGTTGCACATTTCTGATTCTGAACAAGTACTTAAGGATACACAAAAATTATATACACACTCCTACACACTAACTCCTAGAAATTATTGTCTATTTTAAGCTACATTTCGCACTGTGTCTTTCCCACTTTTCAACACAGTAACATCAATATTTCCCACATAGTAATTCACACCAGTCTATCATAATGCCAAGGTTCATGTACTAAAGATATCCCTCGGGTTTTACTGTAATGAACTGGAGATACGTAAAGGATGCTGTGTTTTGCCTGCAGTAAAATCTACTTAAAATCGTGATCACTTTGCAATGACTGAATGTAACATATTGGTTTTATAATGTATGTATGCAATAGGTATGACATGCAGCAATATACCATTTATAATAAATGTGACATGTAACACACTGTATGTGAAAAAAAGACCTTGAGAGATGGGGCAAATAAATACTGTCTGGAGAACAACCAGATAAGAGACAGCATAGTCCACAGGTGCCTAATGGTTTGGGCAAGAGGCTCAGAAGAAACCCTTTCTCAACTTGTAAAGAAGACATGGGAGATTTGTATATTTAGACTTGTAATGTAGGCCAGTGATGGCTAACCTTTTTGTCGTCACGTGCCAAAAGTGGGGGGGAGCACAGGGGGTCACATGCGCATGTGCCCACATCAATAATTTAATGCGCCCCACCACCCCCGTACAAGCGCACGACTCCACTTTTGGCACATGATGACCGGGTGGGCCTGTTTTTTGCCCTCCTGAGGCTCCAGAGGCTTTCTTGGAGCTTGGGGAAGGTGAAAACGGCCTTCACCATCCGCTGGAGGCTCTCCAGAGGCTGGAAACAGCTTGTTTTCCTGACTTCTGGTAGGCCTGGAAATCAGCTGGCACACACATGCTCACTAGAGCTGAGCTAGGACAACGCTCGCATGCCCACAGATATGGCTCTGCGTGCCACCCATGGCACACATGCCATAGGTTCGCCATCATGGATGTAGGCTTTAAAGTAGAATTAACATATTTGGTCATGTTTCCTGTCTGATCTACCTACCACAAGAAGGCTGACCTATGCTGAAACCAGGCCATTTGAATATTGTCTTATTCCCATTAATACCCACTAGTTTTCTGCAATGCTGGAACCTGAATTTGTATAATCACCTGGGTGACAAAGGAAAATATCTTGTTGCTTAGTGTTTCTTGTGAGAAATGCAATAGTTTGCGTGTTAGAAATGGGAAAAGAGAAAAATCATGTGACTAAAGAACAGAAGTTTCTAAAACTAACCACTTTTTAATCAATTTGACAAAACAGTATTATTTCTAGGAGTATATCAGACAACATACTTTTTTAAAGTTTGGCTTAGTTTCTCAAGTGTTTTCACCAAGAGAAAAGCTGCTCATTTTCTAAAACGCTTTATAAATATATGTTTGTAAATTATACAGCAAACAGGGATTATGAAATAGGTTTACAATATCTTATTTTAATTTTCCTTTCCGTAAATCATTCAACAGAACTGAATCCTAAAAAAAAAGATTTTTCTCCATGCTCACAGGTTTACACTACTAATGGCAAGCATTTTAGAATAGAATAGAATATAATTTTAAACACACTTAGAAAACTATGAAACCTGATTCAAACAGTACAGTAATCTACAGATTTTTAGGGACTATTTATCAAGAGGTAGCTGGCTTGGCTCACTTATAATTAAAAAAATCACAGTAGTTGGAATCATGCTCAGCTCAAACCACATTTAGGCTCGGTTGGAACCCATCTTACCTCTTTCTGAAAGGCTGCTACTACAGAGTACTGTGGATTATTGATACTGCCTATTACAGGTTCAATAAAATGCATTATATCCTACACGATAAAATAAGCATAATTTGTACATTCACATCACAGAAGCACCAGCCACAATTTTTATGCCAATATAAAGTATGAAAATATTATATGCAATTTATCTGATAATCGGCACTTTGCGGTTATACATAGTTTTCAAAGGCAGAAATCGTAATTCTTCAGAAAATTATTGGTTATTCATACATCTTTCCCAAGTGCCCTACATATATTTTCTAAGAATTTATAAGATAGCCTTAGAACCATGATGGCGAACCTATGACACGGGTGCCACAGGTGGCACACAGAGCTATACCAGTGGGCACGCAAGCATTGCCCTAGTTCAGCTTTGATGTGCATGCGGGCGCTGGACAGCTGATTTTTGGGCCTTTAGAGTCCACCAGAAGACAGGAAAGAGGGCTGGGTGTGTAGGAAAGGCCCATTTTTCACTCTCCCCAGGCTCCTCAGCCTTTCTACGGAGGGTGAGGTGAATTGAATTATGGGTGTAAGCACGCAAACACGCAATCCCCCCAGGCACCACCACCCCCGCATTTGGCACATGATGGCAAAAAGGTTAGCCATCACTGCCTTAGAACATAGACATCTAGAGTCTTCTAAATCAGGGGTTTCCAACCTTGGCAATTTTAAGACTTGTGGACTTCAACTCCCAGAATTCCTTAGCCAGCAACGTTGAGGAATTCTGGAAGCTGAAGTCCACAAGTCTTAAAGTTGCCAAGGTTGGTTGGAGACCCCTGTTCTAAATCATCAGGGAATACCGACAGTAGAATGAAGGGAAATAATTCTATCCACAATGTTAGTTTCCATTGTTGATAGAATTATTCTCTGATGTAAAAATCCACCACTGTGGATAGTTTCCTAACCTCTAGAGCAGACACTGAAGGAACTTTGAGGCCAGGGAGGTTTGAAATGGGTAGAAGGAAGTCTGTTAAAATTTAAGATTACTTGCATTTCTCCTGTTGTCTACATCTCCAGTAATCTCTTGCTGAGATCCAACCCAATTAAGTGTTCTATACATTTAAGCTGTTATTAAAATTTAACCAGGTTTGGTCCCTCACAGACCCCTATGCTCCAGCTAAAATATCTTGGCACCCACATAAGTTAATATGGGTATATGGAAGTTTGAGTTGTGGTTGTTTTTCAAATTAGAAGTCTAAGAAGAGAAGATTAAATGAATCAACCAGGGCAGTAAGTTCCTCCCAAAATGATGGCTAGCTTTGATCAAGCAAGGAGTACTATATGGAATATTCCAGAGGCTAATTCCTTCAGCAGCCTTTTACCTACAGAAACCATTACACAATTTAACTACAAGTATCTGTTCCTCTCTCCACCAGTTCCCTTCCTGGAGTTAGGTAGCAGACACTCCCTTTCTCAGTTTCACTTATTTTAGTTTCACCTGTCTTTGTCACTTAGGAGAAGTTGAGATTTTAGCACATGTCTTTTTGTATGCTTGCTTTTACCAAGACATCTATTTCTTTACTATTGACTAATATACCAGCGAGGATTGTTCTATTTTACTTCTTTTGGCTGATAAAGGTTCAGTTCTACAAAACATTTTCAATTTTTGAACTGGGGCTTATAGTCTGCCAATTGATACTTCAAGATTTGGCCCAACAGCAAACTACCTGGGACTAGAGATTATTTGACATATGCTGATATTATGCTATTACTTTTTTAGCTTCATTCTGTCATATTTATATTTTATACTGACACATTTATAGATGTATTGGCTAAGATTCTGCCCTAGAGACTGAGTTCCACGCCTCCCCTTAGGCATGAAAATCGGCTGGAGGACTTTGGACCAGTCACTCACAGTTTAGCCAATCTCCCAGGTTAGTTGTTGAGCAGGCAAGAACATTAGGTATGTTCACAAACTTGAGTTGGCATAAAGTGGGATTAAATATATTAATAACGCCTTCCTCATTAAGTTATTGGGGGAAACGTTGGCTCAGCAGGTAAGACAGCTCAGCTTGTCAATTGGAAGTTCAGCAGTTCAGTGGTTCGAATCCCTGGAGCCATGTAATGGGATGAGTGCCCGTTACTTGTCCCAGCTTCTGCCAACATAGCAGTTTCAAAAGCATGTAAAAACGCAATTAGAAAAAATAGGGACCATCTTTGGTGGGAAGGTAACAGTGTTCCGTGCACCTTTGGTGTTTAGTCATGTTGGTCACATGACCACGGAGATGTCTTCGGACAGCGCTGGCTCTTCGGCTTTGAAACGGAGATGAGCACCGCCCTCTAGAGT
>JANHFP010001127.1:157811-168496 GCA_032468135.1 Calamaria suluensis
TGTGGCAGCCCCTGAGATACCGGAACACTGCTATCATGTCTCCCCTAGTCCTTCTTTTCATTAAACTAGACATACTCAGTTCCTGCAACCGTTCTTCATATGTTTTTGTCTCCAGTCCCCTAATCATCTTTGTTGCTCTTCTCTCTCTCTCTCTCTCTCCGATCAGTCTGGTAATGTGCACCCAAAAGACTTCACTCACTGAATTGAGCATCTAGTAGTGCCTCCTTCACATAGCATCCTAAGCTTAGCTGGGATATATCATGGTTAGTTATTTCTGAGAATGGTGCGTACTCTAGGTCATTTGCTCTGGTTTTGATTCACTGTAGATTGGGAACTCTGGCAATGCGTTCCTTCTGCAACAAGGTTAAGTGTGCTGTGGAAATGCAACCTGCAGGTTAAAATGCAGGTCCTGGAGGCCAAAGGTGTGATGCATGCTTTAGATCAGGAGTGTCAAACTCAAGGCCCGGGGGCCAGATCCAGCCAGCAGAGTGCTTAGATCTGGCCCATTGGGCCACCCTGGAAACAGCAAGGGGATGGCCTGCAGTGCCTCTGCCAGCTAAAATGGAGCTTGGGAGGGCCTCTGGAGCTCTGTTTTTTGTTGGGAGAGAGTTGCAGGAGGCCATTGTAGCTGAAAATGGAGCTTGGGAGACTGTTTTCGCTGACAGAATGCTTGGGCCACCACAGGTGCCCCCCCCCCCCCATGAATGATGTTGAGCTGGCCACGTCCCCTGGTCACACACCTGAGGTCAAACACAATCCTGATACCGCCCTCAATGAAATAGAGTTTTGACACATCTGTTTTAGATTCTACACCTGGCTGTTGATGCATCCGTGTGTAAGAGTTGGTGTGTAATCCTAAAATGCCTGCAATCTTCTGCCTAATGGAAAAGCTCCATTCAGACCTTCCAAAGCCCAAAGATATTGCTAAAAAGAAAAAGGTGTCAGAGAAGGATGGGATGTTCTGATCTACTTTTTGCTGCTTTATAGTTGCTTCAGTTCAGTCCATTCAGCCTTCTTCAAGGCCGATTGCTTCCAAGGAAACATTGTTCTGCTGCCTCTAAGCAGGCTTTTCTTTTTGTCAGTTCTGAGTTTGCTGAGTTGATTTAGAAATTAATCAACCTTTATGACATCTTTAAAACCAGGGTTTTTATGATTAAATATTAACTGTAGGACTCCATATCTTAGCAGCAGAAGCAATACTTAGGAATGATGGGAACTGGCGTCTAACCTTTTGTTTGGAGTTCAGCATGCTGACTGGGGAATTCTGGGCGCTGAATTCCACAAGTCTTAAAGCTGCCAAGTTTGAAGACCTCTGCTGTAGAGGGAGAGATGTTCATTAAGATTACATTTACTAGATGATTTCGCTCATCTTGAAATACAGAATTTCTGTCTTTCTATCTTATCATTTATCTGCCTATCATGTCTATCATTAATCATCTCTATTCCTCAGCCTGCCTGTCTACATCTATCTATCTATCTATCTATCTATCTATCTATCTATCTATCTATCTATCTATCTATCTATCTATCTATCTATCTATCCTATAAACAAATGGATTTTTCTGTGCCCTTTTCAAAGGAACAAAGCAAGTATCTAGCTGTAGAAAAATAGAAATGGAAAGGAAACAGATTTATCAGTCGATCACTGGGGAGCTAGAGTAGATCTAGGAGATTTTCAATGCCTAGTAGCCAGACTGTGGCATGAAAGCCTGGTGGATTGAAGGCCAAGTAGGACATATTTTCTGACAAAAAGGACTTGTGGTTGCTACCAAAGGTGAGGCTGCTTATTGCTGAACTCTGCACTTTCCTCTTAGGGGTGGTGGGACTTAGGGAATCGGGCTCAGAGGGTGAATTATCCAGCTTCTAGCAAAGGCTGTGGGTTGTCCATCCACAGGCCCTATCCCGCTGAGGCGCAGCAGGGTTCGCAACAGCTGAACTAAACCAATCCCTGCGCAAGGATTTTCAGGGCAACCGATCTAAGGGATTTCTGGGAAATAATGCTTCAGGGAGGGCGAAGAAGCACATGGGATGGGGTGGGATGGGGTGGTTTTGCAAGGAAGCTAAAGCGGATCCAGCTTCCCCCAATTGGGTGCCCAGAAAGGAGATTTCCCCTGTGTGGGGACCCAGCTTACTCCCGAATAAATGCTTTTAGGGAAACTCAGGGATTTTGTCTGTCCCACAAGCCATGTCTTCTGTGGGTTACTTTCCCTTCACTTTTTTCCCCTGGACCATTGCCAACTGATCAAAAATTCAAAGGGCCGGAAGCTCTGGAAATTTATTGTTGTGGGAGGTGGGTGTAGAAGCCTGTTTGATCCTCCTCACTATGAAGTGATGAAGTGAGGGCAGAAAAAGGGACGGCAGGAGGGGGAGAGAAAGAAAAGAAAAATATAAGATAATAAAGAGAGAGAGAGAGAATTAAGGGAAGGAGAGAGCAAGGAGAAGTGTTTAAGGGGCAGGTCGGGAATGGAGCTAAGGGTAAATTAATCAAAGGCCGATTTTACTGTGACTTAGTGGCAATAAAGATGCTGGCCCGAATTCTGGGGCCAAAGCAGCTCTCGGGGTGGGGTGAAAAACAGAAAAATGCAAAGCGTCCCGGTTCTTTATTGGAGCCTGGTTGGAGGCTAAAACTTCACAAGCCGTTTTCTCCAACATTCGTAACCAGTCCCCGTTGAAATCCAAGAGGACTAATCCGGAGACTGGCGGGGCAGCCTTCTCACGCGCGACGCCTCTTCCTCGCCTTGGTTGTTGTTTTTCTCCCCCCGTTTCTGCCGCTACGCCTCTCAGCCGAAGGTCTCGATCGCTTCTTTTGATTTATTTTGTTCTCCGATTTCAACCGCCTCCTCCAAAAGGGCCCGGTGGCTTGAAGGAAGTGGAGAGGGGGGGGGGGGGCTCGGGTGGCCCGTGGAAAGAAACCGTACGTAGCGAAAAGCAAACCTCCCGTGGATTACCTCCTTTCCCCCACCCCCACCCCTTCCTTTGCTGCAATGGGGTGGAGGTGGGGGGTTCGCGCCAGGCTTGCTAAGCGGCGGGAAAGGAATCGATGGCGATCAATGTCGAGCCCGATCAATTAAACTCCCATTCCGATCAATTTGGCGCAGGTTCCGACCTCTTTGGGCTGGGGCGAGGGGAGCGGAGCAGGCTACAAGCCGGGATGCCTTCTGAAACAAAGCTGTGTGTTCTTGGCACTTTTTCACGGGGCCGGGATGGAAAAAGACGCATTAGTGAAGCATTAAGCTAGAAATGAGGCCTGGCTGGTTGGAAAGGGACGCCTTGTTGTTATTTTTTTACGTCCTTCAAAGAGTCCTCCTGAATTTCACAGGGGACCCTCATAGCAAAAATCAGATTATAAATTGGCAAGGTTGGTGTTTAGGGGCCTGTGTTGCGGGCGGTGGGAAGAGAATAATACACACAGGAGGAAGCTGCTCATAAGCACAAGCCCGCATGCCGGCCGTAATGGCGAATTAAGTAGCGAAGCGGCCATTGCTAATTTCCCTGGTATTTCCTACCGAGGCTCTGGAGACTTGCACTGAACCAAGAAGGCCGGGCGGGGGGGGGGACGGCTCAGTGCAGCCTGGCAAAATGGGCAGAGAAAGGAGGCGGATGCTTTTTTAAAAGTTTTAAATTTAAGAGATACGATATTATTATTTTTTGCTAAGTCTCGCAATGCGATCTCTCCCGTGATGTTTAGTGGAAAATCTAAAAGCCTTGAAGCTGGGCCTGGATCGGGGTGGGGATGGACCCGGAGGGAAAGAGAGACCGCCCGTGGCTTCTGAGGGAGAAAATAGGCCTAAGGATTGGGGGCTCCGGAGTCCTCACGGCTGGCACAATAAGCGCCCCCGGGGGGCACGGGACCCGATTCTTAGGCCGTGAGGAACCGGAGAACGGGAAGCAGGTGCCTTTGGCAGAGCCGGGTCCATAGACACAAGCGGGGGACTTATTTTAAGGGAAAGAAAAAGCAAGCAAGGGGGGAAAAATGGACGCGGGTTTTTCCTCAAGGCACGGAATATTGACGGAGCAGGCCCCGGAAGCAGGAGAGTGGAGAGTTTTCATCGTCGGGAGTTATTAGGCCGTAAAGATTAAACGGAGGGGGATATTCGGATTTTAACCGCAATGATTAGGGCTTCCATAACACGGCAGAGAAAAGTTGGGAGGTTTTCTTCAGCCTCTTTGCCGGCGCCAGAAATGGTGAGCTGTGGCCCGCATCTAGAGGCCTTGGCTTAAACTCCTAGAACTGGGCAACGGCGGGCAGCTTTTGACGGCCGAGGAATGAATGAATCGCAGCTTGCTTGCTTGCTCCGTTTCCATTTTTCCAAAGGTTGGAGGTGCCAGGTTTGAATTTCCAAAACATCAAGAACTATCAGCCAGTCCGGCCTCTCGACCCTTTTCAAGCAAAATGAAGACAACCAAACCGTTAACCAAAAGAATAATAATTAAAAAAAAGCAGAGGAGGGGTGCAACCATTTCAGTAAAAAAATAAATACAGAAGCCCACAGGCCTCGCCTCCTCGCCGCATTTCCCCCTCCCCACAAACTTTTTGCTCAAAACGGTGCGGGGATGGACAAGCGGACTTCCGAAAGATTTTTTTTTTCAGGCGAGAGCTGCTCGAAGGAAGGAATCCGACGGATAAATACCACAATCCCAAAAAGGCAAAGTTGTAGAACCTGTTTCGAAAAGGAGAATTAATGTCCTTTGATTTTTTTTAAAAAAAAAACCAGCCTGCAATCTGGGGAAACCCGGACTTTGCCCCGTTTAAGAGAAAGGGGGAAGGTCCTGCCAAGCCGAGCCCACCCTAAGATATGCCAGGCGTTGTCAGAGGCGAAAGAAAGAAATTTTCTTAAAGAACAATAAAATGGTGGGGAAAGCAGCCGTTGGCCTTAACGGTTTTGTTCAATGAGTTTCAAAATGAATGACGGCGTCACTTAAAGGCCCGGTTGGGGCGGACTTTATTTTATTTATTTATTTCAGGCAGAACCCACTTTCTTTCTTTCTCTTTGGCTTGGGTGAAATTTAAAGTATCTCGAGCAGCTTCTGGGTCTAGGAGTGGGGCTGTCGAAACCCGTCTCCTTCCTACCCGTTTCCCTGCCCCGCGCCCGCAGTTTCCCCCGTGGGAAAGTGGGGGAAATGGCGAAAAGCGGCCAGTCCAAGGCGCCCGGTGCGTGTGTGGCTCTGCTTTGCTAGCTGGTGGGATTAAAACTCTGGAAAGTGCTTTCGCGCGCACCGCTATTCAATCCGCATCAGTTTACGGCGCAGATCCTACCCCAGCTACTTTCAGGACCTATAGAATAGATGAGTGTATATAAGGTATGTGTGTGCACCTTATATTCGCACTCTCAAAACTTATGGTTTTCTTTCTGTTTACACTCACACATGCACGCACGCACACACCCTAGCTGCAGCCCATTGACGCTGGACTTCGGCAGCTGCAATCCAGGGGCGCCCGCGGTTTCTCGGCGGTTTCGAGACGAGCCCTTTTTATTTTCCGAAACGGCCAACGCCAGACAACCCTGGCGCTAAACCCGGCCACCACCACCCCCCGGCCTCTCTTGGGGGGTAACCTTCCCTTTGAAAGCGCCTCCCTTTCCTTCTGCTGCTCCCGGCTTCGGATCTGGAGCACCAGCCCCGCCGGCCGCCTCCAATGAAATCCCCAGGCCGGTCCCCCAACTTTAAATCGCCCTTCCTTTCGAAGCGGGGGGACGACGACGACGACGACTTCGCAGAGCGCCTGTGATTTGCCACCAAAATCGCACCTTTCCCCATTGATTGGGATGTTGGCTATCCCTCACAACCCCCCGTAAACACCCCCCCCCCCTTTTCAAAAGGGCGTAAAGCCAACCCACCCATTTAAAGCGAGACAAAGCTTAAGTTTTCTCTCTGGATCTAACCGAATAAAATCCAATATTTCCGCGACAAGGAGAAAAGGCAGCAAATCTGCTTCCCCAAGTGCCAAGAATCATTTAGGGAAGGAGGTTTGCTTGTCTTCCGCCTGCCAGGGAAGTTTGATAGGTTTCGACGGCTTTGCCGCGCGGAGCCAACTTTCCGTAGGGTTGGAAATTAGGGGGAAATTAGGATAGGGGGGTTCTTTCCACGCAGAACAACGCGCTCGTCTTAGTAAAAGAATTCGGCTTCTGCCGTCCTTGGTCTGAAAGTAGGCCTGGGCTAAGGTCGAGCCAGGAGCCCCCAATTCCCTATCCTAAGAGTAGGGAATCTAGTTTGGCGGAAAAAAAACAGGTCGCAGGATTAATCCCAGTGTCCTGGGTTGACTACAGCTTCCGCCCGCCTCTTTCTCTCCCCACTGGAAAATCCAGCGGCTTCGCTGTTGACTGGAATAATCTGTCTAGATTCTGCAGCCAACTGATCTTAAGGGGATGCGTCTCCCTTAAGATCTTGGACTTTGGGTGCCCTTCCTTTTTGCCCGGGGGGCCCCCAGCTGGGGAAAGGGAAAGGGGGCCGGGAGGAGAATAGAATAGAATTAGAGTAGAATAGATTTTTTTTTATTGGCCAAGTGTGATTGGACACACAATACATTTGTCCTGGTGCATAGGGTCTCAGTGTGCATAAAAGAAAAGGGACGTTCATCAAGAATCATAAGGTACAACACTTAATGATAGTCGTAGGGAGAAAATAAGCTATCAAATCATATTAGGAGAGGAGGGAAGAGGGAACTTGGGAAATTAACTTTTTAAGGGGGAAGTAGTGAAAAGTGCCCTATTTCATTCTGGAAGGGGAAATGATTCTTCTTACACGCTTGCTTTGGCTTTATCTCTGTGTCTATATATGTTCAGTGGGTAGATCTATGTCGGCAATTTCTCTCAAACCCCCCCCCCCCCCATTCCTGCTTTTTCTCTTTGTCTTGCCGACCTCAAAGTTTGGCTAATAAATTGTCTTTGCATTTCGAAATTATTTCTGACACCTCCCCACATCCCCCTTCTCGTTATTGGGACTTTTTCCCGCCTCCGCCTCCCCCGTTTGAAGAAATCGCAAAGATCCACAAACTGAAAACGAACGTGGGTTTTTTATTTTTATTTTTATTTTTTTAGGGACGCTGGCACGAACCGCGTAGTCTATAAAACGGCACTTATGGGATTCCTGCCTTTGGCCGAAGAAAGCAAGAGGAAAAGAGGGGAACGGAGTAAATTCTGAGCTTGCCCACTTGGGCGTTTAATAGGGGTGCAGCTGACGCGTAGATTGTCCCATTGGTGGCAACCATTTGAGGGGCAAAAAAAGCCCCTACCTGTTGCTTTGTAGCGCGACCACCACCAGATTTATTCAAAACTAAGCCGAACAAACTCAAAAGGGTAGGTTGCAGTTTGGACCCACTTTTCGGCGCGTGTGGTTGAAGAGTTGGATATAGGATCGCGCCAGCGCTGTCATTACATCGTGGCACTGAAGTAGAATAGAATAACAGAGTTGGAAGGGACCTTGGAGGTCATTTAGTCCAACCCCTTGCCCAGGCAGGAAACCCTACACCACTTCAGACAAATGGTTGTCCAACATCTTCCTAGAAACTTCCAGTGTTGGAGCATTCACAACTTCTGGAGGCAGGTTGTTCCACTGATTAATTATTCTCACTGTCAGGAAATTTCTCCTTAGTTTGGGATTCTCCCATTTGGGGTAGCTGTAGCGCCAGCCTTTTCCACCCACGTTGAAGTGGACATTTGGAGATCCACTCCACTCTATCCCAAATGTGTTTTCCCCCCCAAAAGGCCACTGGACTTCCTGTTTTTTTCTTTGAAGATTTCGCTTCTCATCCAAGAAGCTTCTTGAATGAGGAGCAAAACGCATTCAAAGAAAAAACCAGAAAGTCCAGTTGTCTCTTGGGGGAAAAAAAGCACCTTTGGAACAACCATGACCTGGATGACTGAGAATCTCCATAGACAATCTCCGGCCTATGTTAAATGCCCCGATCCTACTCAAGGTTACTGTATTCTTCAATTAGATCTTCTGTCCTTAAGAAATATATTGAAATTTGTGGCAACAATGATTGTCCAGTGTATCTCTTGGGGAGGGAGCGGAGAATCCATAAAATAACTTGTAGAGGAAGGGGGGGAACCAATCAATTTGAAAGGCGTATTGAAATGCGAATAAAATATTGCATCCTGTGGTGGATGCAACAATAAATATAGAAAATGTCGCCTCTTTTTTAAAAAAATTGTGCGAATAAAGCCGATTGAAATAAATTTAGGAGCTTTTCGCTTTTGAAACCAGCCATGTAAAAGAAAATCATACAGGCATTTCATCCTCCTGAAAATATTAAAGCAGTTTATTTTTCCTCCTCCTCCTCCTCCTCCTCCTCCTCCATCTCCATCTCCTCCTTCTTTTCCTTCTTTGAAAGTAAAAGTTTAGAGAAAGTGAAAAGGGATTGAATCCACCAGAGCAAATTTCCTTGTTTTACCTTTCTGCACTTATGAAATTAAATATAAATATAATAAAATTATATTATACTATATCCACACGCTAAAGAAATTTTAAAATAAAAAATGTAGCATTTTAAAAAATGGGTACAAGAGATTACCACAGGGTGCACTGATCTGTCTGCTTGAAATATTGTACTCACATTTGCAGACCATACAGGAAACAGAGGTTAATACGAAAAAACCGCCTTAAAAAGTTAGAGGTAGGGCTTAAAAAACCGCCTTAAAAAGTTAGAGGTAGGGCTAAACAATGGCAGAAAACTATTATTTCTGAAGCCCAGAATTTGCACTCATATATGATCATTTCGGAAAACAACCCACAAAGCTGAAATGTTTTGCACTTCTAAACCACAGGAGACCGATCTGGAAGGTGAGGAAATTAACTGTGTATAATTAATATAATTGAGGGTAGGGACAGAAGGACAGGTTCCCTTTTTAATGCGTCCTGGCTTGTTTATTAACTTTGTGTGTTTGGGATCAGAAATTTCAGGCTTTTCAAAAGAAGGTGACCACAGACTTCAACTTGGGAGGAAGGAAGGAATATTGTAGGTCTCACATGCATCATTTATAAGGTTAGTGACATAGTCAGCCAGATGTTCAGACTGGATTTGGCATTTTTGTCCACCTACCAAGTCCCTCCCAAGGACCTGGGGAGTGTAAGCTGTTCCAAGTAAAGCTGTCTTTTGCAATTGACTGATAGTGATTTTGTCAATGGCAATGGTATTTATTAGTATTAATATTATATTCCTGAATTCCGGGATTGCACGCTGTTGTTTACTCTTGAGTAAAATTTTCCTGCTTAAAGATTGAAAGCAGCCTTTTAATCTTTTCTCTCATGTACACTGAGAGCGTATGGACCAAGGCAAATTCCTTGTGTGTCCAATCATACTTGGCTAATAAACAATTCTATTTTATTCTTAATCCTCACCCACTTCTTTTCCCCCTCCCTGTATGCAGACAGACTGGAGGGGGGAATTTCGGTCCCCGCGTCAAGCCTTAGGGTTGGACTCCCACGGGCCCTGCTCTCCTTCCACAGAACTTTCCACAGAACTTTCCCAGACATACAAACGTCCGAGCCATTTCTGGCTGGGAAACCCATAAGGCCAAGGCTTGCAACAATGAGTTCCACATACTTTGTCTTCGCATAAATTGGTGGTGTTATTTCTTTGAGCGCCGTGCTCTACGCTAGGTAGCGAACGTGGCTGCTGAATTAGATGGCCGTGGGAATCTAACCCTCCCTCCCTTTCGCTTTTCAGCTCCCCGGCTCCGACATCAGCTCGTGCGACTTTTTGTGTTTTTCCCCCCTAACGCTGAGAAAGTGGAATATCTGAAGTAAATAAGTTGCATTCCACATTTCCCCAAGTCCCCTTTATATGGATTCTCAAAATCCGGATATGGCGTCCTTCTGGTTTTGACTGTCACCAAAGATCATTCCTTCTCCATTGAAAGGAAAGACTTAAAATTATAATTTATATGGGAGTCCTTTATGACACTCGAATTAATATTATAATTTATAGATTCAATGTCATTTACTTTTCTGTACGTATGTACGTGTGTATGTAGAGAGAGGGAGGGGAGGAGGAGATAGAAACATATTAGATAGATGGGTGGATGGATGGATGGATGATAGATAGATAGATAAATAGACAGACATTCATGGATGGATGGATGGATGAACGGACAGGAGAGAGGGAGAATGGACAGACGAACAGAAGGACAGAGTAGATAGATGGATGGACAGACAGACAGACAGAAGGGATGGGTGGATAGACAAGAGAGAGAGGGGGGAAGGGAGGGCAAGATTATGGATGGGGGGACAGATTAACTAGACAGATAGATTAGATTAGATTAGATTAGATTAGAAAAATCTCTGTCTGGCAAAGTGCTAAGGACATTGTGCTCCCTTTCTGTTTCCCAATTTGATCAATTCCGCATTTCTACCTTGATATCCCGCTTTTTAAAAATAATAATAATAAAAAAAAAATAAGTGCTTCCCAGCGAGAAACGTATCCGGGAAGCTGATCCTAACTCTACCCCTTCGAGGTAGGCCATTCCGAGGCAGAATCTGCTCCAGGGAAGCCAGTCTCCCAGCTCCGGGAGAGACGTCTGTATGGACCCCGCTTTTCCTGCACCTCCTTCGGGGCCGGGATGTTCCTCTGGGAGCCCTGGAAGTCTTAAGGACTCTCAGAGGAAGCCCTTGAGGCAGAGGTTCCCAAACTTGGCAGCTTTAAGACTTGTGGACTTCAACTCCCAGAATTCTTGAAGTCCACAAGT
>JANHFP010001128.1:65779-80163 GCA_032468135.1 Calamaria suluensis
CTGCAACCGTTCTTCATATGTTTTAGTCTCCAGTCCCCTAATCATCTTTGTTGCTCTTCTCTGCACTCTCTCCAGAGAATCAGTAGCAGTGGGGTTTGGAACCCACCCCAGTATGCATATACCTATATACAGTATATTATATCTACAAGTATAATCTTGACACGATAGAATTTCTCAGTATATATGCAAATAATTGTTTGCAGTTGGTTCACACTCTGGTAAGGAATAGCTTCTTTTACCGTGATTTATGAAATAATATTGTTGGACTCAGTTGGGTTTTTATACCATGCTGAGTCAAAAGGAAACAAACCACTAGACCTACATATCTTGTACAGTTATGATTTATAGTGCCTTGAATTGCTTAATTTGCATCAACACTATTTCAAGACTTGGGAGTTTGCTTTATCAAATGGGGAATCTACATGTTGTTCTGCTTTGATTGCATCTGATTTTAGAGTAGATTATTTTATTTATTTCTAATAGATGCATTACTATTTCAGGAGCTATTGCTTTGAGATGGCTAAGTAGCTCTAATAATTCCAGGAACAGTGCTGTCAGGAACATGAATTCTGGTAGAGTTTCTCTCTTGTTTTAAGGTCAGAAGGTTGAGGTTCTCTGCAGATATGTGGAAAACCAACTCATCCAGTTGTTGGAAAAAAATGTCCATCTGGGTTCATTTCCAAGTAAGGAAAAAGACACTGAAAACATGGGGACTGCTAGGAAAGATGGTTTTTAATGGTGGACAGGATCACATGCCTTGAAGATGTTGGGTGAAGAAGGGGAAAAAAAGGAAGAGATGCTGAGAGTGCCTGAGTTTTATACCTTCCCTGTTTTTTTTAAAAAAAATTCTGCTTGCATTCTGATTGGTTGTCAGACTCCCATGGGGCCATGCTGGGGCAACTCTGTAGGCTGTCCTGAGTCCCAGGCATGGTTGAGCCTTGCCGGGTGATGTAATAATCTTCCCAAGTGCCATGTGGTGAGATGGGTAGAGGGTTAATCCTGAGGGCCATGTCTTCACCCCATCACCTTGGAGCTGGAGGGGGAGGGGGCAGGGAGCTGCTTTGTCTTTAAAAATATGTTTTTGCCTTTTCTCATCCAGGGAATCTGCCTCTTTCATATTTCCTAGAATATTTCATTCTTCTAGGAGAGGGGTGGGGGCTAACTTCCTACGCAGTAAAAGGATCTTTAAAAGCAAGCCTAGGACACAATGGCAAATCACATAGCATTATAAAAAGACAAATCATGTTTATGTTCCGAACATGGGGAAATGAATGGAGAATTTGTAAGATTTGCAGCTGCTGATAGACAAGTAACAGGTAGTGTAGCTAGTCCTCAACTTATGTCCATTCGTTTAAAGATGGTCCAGAATTGCAATAGCATTGGAATGGGTCTTTATGTCCCATAAAGCACTTTTGGACATTTCAAAACATCACACCCCACCCCTACAGTTATGTGATCATGATCTGGAGTTTAGCGACCTGTTCACACATACCTCTGATTGCCTAGCATCCTGCAATCATGTGATCACTGTTTGCAATCTTCTCTGCTGGCTTCCCCAGAAAATCAATGGGGAAGCAGGCAGGCACAGTTGGAAGCTAAACATCCATGGAGATTCTCAGTCATCCAGGTCATGATTGTCCCAAAGGAGCTTTTTCAAAAAGCAACTGGACTTTGTTTTTCCCTTGAAGGTATTTCACTTCTCATGCAAGAAGCTTCTTCGGTTTGGACTAAATGGAGGAAGATAGAAAGATTTATATTCCTTGCAGTCATCTGGTCATTAGCACTCTTTCTGAGAGTTGTTGAGGCCACTTGGAGGTTTATCTGTGCCGTCAGGGTCACCGGAAGAGTGCAAATAGGTGTGGGACCTTCTTGGAGTTGCTAAAAGGATTTTGTTGAAAAACAGGGAATAGGTGGTGTCATATCCTTCCCCCTCTGTTGAGAGAGGCTGTTCAATCTTATTGTAAATGGGCTCCTTTTTCAAACCAGCAGTCCTCTCTGTCCAGAATGATTGTGATTCTGTCCAGAATCAAAATTGCAAGCTGCTGCTTCCTGCCAAAAGATTCATGTTTGGGTAGACTTGATGCGGCCTTCAAAAGAATAAGATAAAAATTAAAGAACAAAAAGACAGCATGATGCAATGTATGGTCAAAATGATGAGGTGGTAGGTTAATATTGTTTTGCAAAAAATAATTCTTTGTTCATTTGCCAACACCTGTTTAAAATAGTAGAACTGAAACAGTACACCTGGGCAGCATCAGAAAAAATATCACTGCAATCAAATTGGCTACGTATAGGAAACAGAAGGTGGGCAAGTACAATCCAGTCAGCCAGAACTTCCAGGTGCATGTTGAGGAACCAATAATGAATTATTGTGTCAAATATATGAGTTAAACCTTGGAAATTAAAGAGAGAATTTATGCCAACAAGATATGACCTGGTACAATTAGAGCTTAAGATCAGTGTAATGATTAACTTATAGCAAAAACAACTGAGAAACTATGGGAAGAAATAAGAGTCACAAAAATTTACATAGAAAAAAGATTCTAAAAATGTCGAGAAGCCAAATGACTTCCAGAACAAGTTACCTTGACAGGCAGACATTATGAAAGCCTTGGGCAACAAGAAGGAAGTACAGTAACTAATCGCAAACTTCCAACATCCACCAAGTAAGGACAAGGAAATATATATCAATCAAAAATTTCAACCCAAAGAGGAAAATAGCAAGAAAAGAGAGATGAGAGGTACTTTTAAGAAAATAAGAGCTCATAGAAAAAAATCAAGGTTATAGAAATATCCAAGAGTAATTATGCAGTAGAGATCTAATTGAAATAAATGAGACTAAAATTGAGAAATTAATTAAACTCTTTAGCAATGGAATTAAGAGATATTTGAAAGGGGATAATATATTTAGGAAACAACTCCATGAGAATGTAAGATGCAAAGCAACAGAACACTGTTGAACAGAAAAGCATTAAATATAAATTATATGCCCGTTGAACTGCTTAAAGGCTCAGGGAAAAAAGTTGAATTTTAGTCAACAAATAATGTTTGCGCGACATAGAGTTCAGAAGCATAAATGTACAAAGCCAATGTCAGAGAATGTCCAAAGTTTAAGAAAGATTTATTCCTTGACTACAGCAAAGGATTTTGTTTTGTTTTGTAGATGATATCAATGGGACATTTTAAAGCTATTGGGCATGTCAGAATGCCATTCTTTTGAATTAATTTCACAATGAAGTTATTATAAAAACTGAATTTGGAAAAATAGATTAGTTCAGAAAGGTGGAGGAAATGGATATACGGTATATTAACTCCTTATTTGTTAAACTTGCACAAGTATATTATTAGAGGAATTGGAAAAAAATGACAGTAGACATTGTAAAAATTGGAAACTGAAGGAAGAATTTGAGATGTACAAACAACAGCAGAAGAACTCATTAGGAAAGTGAAAATAGTGATTTGGACTAAACATAAGGAAGCATTAGGTGTGGTAGAGTACGGGTATGGTACATAGTTCTGGATTTTTTGGGTGAAGAATAGGTAACCATGGAGAAACCAAGTAACCAAGAGAAAAATAGATTAATCTTAAGAAGGAAAGCAAAGACAAACCCAGCCAAGATCTTAAAGGTGTAGGGGATTTCTTTTTATGTCAACAGATATAGGAACAGGTTCCCCCCCCCAGTGCTATGAAAGTCAAATATTGTACCACTGTGAAAGGTGAACACGGAGAAAATGACGTGAAAAGAAGATAGTTGTATTTGAATTATGAGCCTGCAGGCAGTCATTAAGAGTGCCATAGGTTGCAGAAAGGTCAAGAAAAGAAAAACTGTTTGCTACAGATGCAGATTAGCAAGCAGAAAGTCACATATTATGGACAAATAATGCAAGTAGACCATAAAAGTTAATATGATTGTCAAGTTTGAGGGGGAAAGAAAAATGGTGTGACACCTATGGTAATGAATGAGTTCAGGGATATTGTAACGTCCCTGGAAACTTTTGGTTTGGGACTTTAGACAAGTTGAAATGGAAGTCATGTACAAACCAGGAATTGATTCAGCGGTATATAAATACTTTCAGAGTTTAAGGTTAATAAGGATTTATCATAATATTCAGGAGTTTGTTTCCTGTGTAGTGCTTGGATCAAATATTACCAATTATATTTCATATATAATGTATCCTATAAATTCCTGTTTTAAAAAAGCCATGCTAAGATCTGTATTGACTCATCCTTTGTTTATAAAGATTGCAAAGACAGCAATCAATGGCCTTATTTTAAGTTTTCTGAAGGAAGAATACTCAGTCTAACTTATGATCCTTTCATATGAAATACAATGCTAAATTGTATTGTACAATAATAAATAATAAAATACAATTGTACATACAATAATAAAATCCAGTAGTCCAGTGGTAGAATTGGCAGAAATGAACATACTAACATGCATAATAACAAACAGCTTGATTCTTTATTCTTCTAGTGCACTTAACAAATATCATATTCCCAGTTGCTTTTCTAAGCTATCTGCTCTGGATGTATTGTAAGTAGGTATCTTACAAATTACCTCTTCTGGTGCTGATGAGTTTCCAGTCAATATGGATCTCTATGCTTTTTCCTGGACAAAGCATTTTGAAATACAAATCCCTTGCTTGACATCTGTGTAAGAAGAAATTCCTTGGATTTTTTTTCATATAACAATGCACAAAGGAAGGAAAATGTTACACCATTTCGAAATGGGAAATTCCTTTCTCCATAAAATTTTATGGAGCAGAAGAGAATGAAGTTGAGTGGAATGATAGGGATGTGGCGGTGTTGTGGAAAAAAAACAGTTCATAGGATAGTCCATGAATGCGATTGTGAAATATTTTCCTTGAAAATAGAAAAGCCTGTATTTTTTATTTAGAAACACTGTCTAACTAAGCAATTTGTGTGCTATAGTATAGTGATGGCTATCCTTTTTGTCAAAAGCGGGGGAGTGCGGCAGGTTGGGGTCATGTGTGTGCCCACACCCATAATTCCTGGGAAGATCATGCTCACGTCTGCATTTGCATAACATGTTAACCAAATAGACACAATTGTGGTTCCTTATTCTTAGACGGGCACCAATCAGTCACACAACCTCATTCCAGGATTGCCATCTGGACAAACAGGAATCCCATCCACTTCTTCCATCCCATTATGCCTGCAGAATGTTGGCAAAGCTTCATTGCATTCATTGCTGCTTCCCTATTAGCCATACAAGCAGTTTGGATGCTGCAGACGTTCACTGTTTTAAAAGTATGTTTTGTGACTGTCAGGCCTTGCCAGTGAATGTTGTATTGCAGCATGTTGCTTTTTTCAGCGTTGTGCACTTTGGTCTCAGTTTACTGGAGGACTGACTGACTGGTATATATGTTTCTGGTCTTCTGAATTTGTGTGACACTATCTTATCCAGAACATGCTTTGAATAGCAACTGACTCCAAGTTTGGGGATTAAAATGGTCCTCCTTCTGACCTTGAATTGATTAGGTACTGGGTTTCCATGGCACATAGGACCAAAAATGCCTCTGTTAAGAGTGCTGTGCCAACAATAGCCATACGTCACATTTAAAAAAGACTTCAGTAGAACTTCACCCTTCTCCTCCCAAAAGTATTTATTTAGCCCACAGAAACACTACAGATTTAACCCTCTTACTCTTATGTGGGGCAATTCAGAGATCCCTTGTTGTATGGTAGTTAAAGCACTGGACTAGGAATGGGAAGATTGAGGTCGTAAGTATAGAAGCCAGCTGGATGATGCTTGGTCCAATTACTCCCTCTCAGCCCTAATCAATATGACAGGCTTGCTGATAAAGAAAAAAAACTTGTTGTATCATGCACTGAATGCTTTTCTATAAGCTACACAAGTATATACAGGTAGATCCTGCAATGCTATGGAACAAATGCTAAGAAAAACAGCAGCTATTAGCTGAAGTAGTTTGCTGTAGAGTTTTTCCTTTGTCTTCTGATAAGAAATCTGCTGTTACACTTGTGACAGCAACTTGCAGTTTGATCCAGGTGGCAGGAGGTGACAGGCAAATAAATGAATGATAATTTCTTGCAAGGAGAAGTTCAGTAACTTCTTGGACTTTTTCAGCTCCATATAGGTTATTACAGGATTAGCTAAGAGGAATTACCTTCAGCAATGAATGGGAGGCAGCACTGTCTTTCATGATGCATTTTTACAATTTGTTTTAATTTGATATTCTAAGCAGGGAAATGTGATAGTTTGAGTGAAATGTTCCAATTTTCACAGTTTGGACATTAGCTTCAGTCCTTCGTCAGGATATGCTAATAGAATAATCTAAATGCTACTTTGATTGGGATAAATCATGCTACATCTGGGCTTTATCGCAAGGCAATGAAAAAAGTTTTAAAACGTTAAAGCAAAATCTTTAATAGTAATAGTGCTGGCTGAATTAAGATGAATTCACAATGCTATGTATCACAGAGTTTGTTCTTACTCTCTTTTTGATAGGTAAATAAGATTGAAGTTGCTGAAAGGAAGCCAGTCTTTAATAAAGCAGTTGTAGCCTTAGAAGACCATCTGGCATGTCGATGTGATCCAGTATCACCCAGACTTCCCAGTCGGGAAAATTCACCTGAGCATAGAGGTGAGTAATGTGGAATTTGTGCTTATGAGAATTGGGTACAAACGAAGAGAAGCCTGAAATAATAAGTAAAAAGAATTCCTTATGTTTGTCAGTGTCAATAAGCTCTTATACACCAATGTTATTGTGCACCCTCTTTTTTTGGCAGGTGAGCCCCCAGTAAGTGCTGTAACTTCTCTTCCAGCAAGGGCAAGAGCACACAGGTTGCTGCCACAAAAGAGGAAGCATCGAAAGTTCAAACACATACATGATAAAAAAGCACTGAAAGAAATTTTCCCAGCATAAGAATGCTGGCAGGCAGAAGTACAAATGTCAGGTAAGTGTACCAAATATAATAACTAATTGAATTGAATTGAGTTGAGTTGAGTTGAGTTGAGTTGAGTTGACTTAAGTTGAGTTGAGTTGAGTTGAGTTGAGTTGAACTGAACTGAACTGAACTTTATTTGGCTAAATGTGATTAGACGCACAAGGACTTTTTCTCCAGGACAGAAGCACTCAGTGTACCTGCAAAGCAATAGAATAGTACTAAACTTAATAATAATACCAATAAGAGGGGATGTAAAAAAGATAATAAGGATAAATAATAATACTACAGCCATACTGAATGGGTAAATATACACAGACATTAAATGGCACTGTGGAAATTATGTATTCACCAATGACGGCATGAGGGGAAAAACTGTCCCTGTGTCTAGTTGTTTGGCATGCAATGGCCTATAATGGCATCCTGAGAGGAGGACTTGAAACAGCTTATAAGCCCTCCTTCTGACCCACACAATATTCAAGTCTTCCATGGAAAGCAGGGTGGTTGCAGTTATTCTTTTTGCAATCTTAACTATACATTGGAGTTTGTACCTGCTCTGTTTGGTTGCTGTATTTGGTGAGCTTCTTTAGCCAAAGATATTTTCACACTAAATCCATTTGAATTACTAAGGCATTGTTTTTTCACAGTTTGTGGGAGAAGGAATTCAGATGAACAAATTCCTTATTTTAGTTGGGGAGTGCAAAAATATGTGTGTTTATTATGAGTTTGAGAAAAAAACAGCCCCATTTGAAACAGTTTGTTTAAACAGTTGGCTGTGTTCCAGGTGAACTAAATTTTCAACAAATAAAATATTCTGTTTATAGGAATATCAGAAACACTGAGAATTTGGAAAAAGGCCCATTAATAGAGTTTCTTATCCAAGATCCTCAAGACTATGAGGACAATATATTGTGTTGCCTTCTGCCTAGCTATGTTGCAGGAAAATTAACCAAAAAGATGACTTTTGAAATGTCTTTGAAATTATTAAAGCAAACAATGGGAATTTAACTTTGCAATTAGCCACTGCAAATTTAACTGAGATTATAATCTTTATACTAGCTATTTTGTAAGATAAATCAGTAGATTTGGCCCATCTTTTTTTTCTTTTGTACCTCATTGCCAGATGTAAACCTCAGCAAATGAACACCTTGATTTGTTTGCTTGCAAATGAGGATGGAAGCTGCTGCAAAAAAGTTTAATCCAAAAATTATATTAAAATTACAGCAACAATAAACACACTAAAGCTCAAGAATCCAACACAAAAATATACAGCATGCATATAAACCATGTGTGCACATGAATAATTATACACATTTTAACGGCAATACGACTATCATTGGCACAAAATTGGAAACTTCCGAATTTACCTTCAAACATTCAAATGATACAAAAAATATATCAAACAGCGGAAGCGGTCAGATTAACGATGAAATTGAAGGATAGACAGGAATCAGAATATCATAACGTGTGGGAGAAGTGGTATGAGTGGGTAAATTTAAAATTGGGTAGAAAAAAGAAGTGAAATGTATGAACAATTAGAGATGTTACAGGAAAAGCGTAAATTGATATTGCAGTTATACAACAAAAACACAGTTTTAGGTAATATATATGTTATATGTAAGATATTAGCGTAAGGTAGGTGATGTTTTTTATGTGTATGTTTAGACATACTAAATAATAGATAGAGAATGAAACTAAAGTCAAATAAGATGTCAAACATGAGTTTTTTAAACTGTAAAAATGTAATAAAGATTATTTTTTTAAAAAAAGAAATCTTAACAGCCCATCCAAGCCAAGTTTATATTAGTGCTCTTTGCATGTACAAAACTTTAAATATATTACCAAAACTTGTATATGAAGCACAGTAGTGTGTGCTTTGCATAGCCTCTCTGCAAAATAAAGGACAACACAATTTAATCCAACCACCCACAGATACTCTAAATTCCCTGTACAGTAACATTTTTACGTTGTAACAGTCCAGCTGGCAGCATGCAGCTGCAAGCTATCTTCTGCCTGTCCAGATTTTCAGTTGCTTGTTTCTCCTCAACCTGTCAAGCATCCGCTTATTACAGTGGAAACATGAGTACTTCCTATGCTTGTACTAGGAAAAAGAAATGGATATACATCATCGTCACATCACCCAAGACACTCAAAGTGATGCACTGTTAAAATGCCAACTTTTGTTCCATATGTGTTTTAAGCTCAGGAGACCTGAAACAGCTGATCAATTGCCCAGCAGTGCCCCTGACATGATCAAATTTGTACGATATTCAATTACTGCCATTCAGCAAACATGCTGTGCAATGTTATTTGTAATATTTTAAGCATAGTAAAGCTATAGTGCTGAACCTTCCATTACTGTGTCAAGCTTTATTTGCGGGAAGCGATATAAAATGAAGCCAGTTATTAAAGCCCACCCAGCCCAAATCAAGAAGTTCATATATAATTCATGAGAAAGTTGCAAAGATCAAAAAAAATAAACCATTAGCTTTAAAAAGTGCTATTTTTAAAAAGATTAAAAATTACCCTGTCATAAATCATAACTGAAAAAATGACAAGACAGTTGAGGAAAATTGGAATGCTACAAATTGGCGTCAACATTGTTATGATGTTCTTGAAGAATTTTTATTATCAGATTTTATGAAACTCAGTATGAATTTCTATAGTGTCCCCACGATCATGCCTGGTAGACATCTGATGGTGTATTATGACATCATGCTTTTTATTTTTGTGACCCTAAAGTAATCCCTTAATTCAAGATAGAGTTGGGGTGACTGGATGGAGTTGAGCGTTTACTGGCCAGGTGTCCTTCCTGAAACCTACACAGAGTATGAAGGAGATATTATCGCTTTGCACCCTGAGAAACATCTGTTGCTACCTAGGATTGAGCTCTCAATCTTCCAAGTGGGAGAAGAATGTCTTCACCACTAGGCTACCACACCATTCTATTATTATGGCAGAATGTTGGATACAAAATGTTGTGGTCCAATCCAGCACAGTTACACTGATTATTACGGGTACTTTTAAAAAAGTTGTAACAAAAGAAATGCTGGACTTCTGGAAAAGTAGTGAAAATTTATTTAATTTTTTATGAATTTATTAAATGTATATGTTGCCCACCTAGTGACTGTGTTTTGTATTTATTTATTTATTTATTTATTTATTTATTTATTAGATTTATATACCGCCCCAATCTCCTCAGACTCCGGGCGGTTTACAGAATTTAAAATAACATTACAATTTCAATACATTACAATATTTTTAAAATCAAAATAATAATTTTTTTTAAAAAAACTCAAAACCTCATTTACTGTAGGCACCGTGAGCAGATGACTTATTCTCTGGAATGGAATGATAATACTCCTTTTTTTCCCTTCCTTGTGTTTCAGGTTTATTTAATATATTTTCTGTATAGCCCCCATGGGGTTATCAAAAGTTTCTCTCCGTCCATCTGCCTCAATGCCCTTTTGGACGGCCAACGGTGCTTCCCAATTCCTCATTCGCTGAATGTTTTCTCACCAAAGTTTGCCATTGAAGTTCACAATGGCATTACATCCACCTCTTGAAGGAGAGAAAAGAAGAGAGGAAATAAAGAGCAAAACAACAGCAATGGGATGGACAACATGCTTTTTGCTGCAACAAACACAATCGAAAATGTTGCAAGACTTGTGACTCAAATGCATTTTGGGGTTTGTCGAAAACAGGAATATAACAAGGTTATTTTTTCCTCTTTTTTTCTTCTTGCCCCATCGTGTACTTAACTGGACTCAGGTTGTTTACTGTGGCAGTGGGCATGTCAAATACGGCAAACGGTGACAGCAGATGCACTAAGGACTTTTACTGTCATGTTTCCACTGATATGTTTAATGTCTTCGTGTATATTTCATTTTTCATACCATGCCTTGGGGGAACTGAAGCAATCAGTACTAAATACCCATTCCTGACCCTTTCTGGAAACAGGCAGGGAGCAGTTATGTTGGGAATCCATCTTACCCATCCCCACTCAAAGCTTCCTCGTGGGTCAAAAAAGTAATTTCTGGAAGTGATGTTAAGAAAAGACTTGACTCCTCCTGTCAACTGAGTTTAGAGATGTTTCTGTTAATAAACGTACCTTGGGGAAAATAACAGTTGCAACTGATGGACAAATTGGGACTTCTAGCACCCCTGTTGGGCTATTTTTTTGCAGCCACTGCCTCCATATTTGCTAGAATAAAGCATTGCTTTTTAGTAAGCAGGGCCACAGCAATGGTTCAGCATGCTGTTTTAAGATTAGACAGTATACACAGGCAATCAGCATCAGCATCTCTATAAATGATCTTAAACGCCAGTGGAGGTAAAGAGGTCTCTGCTTAGGACCACAAAAGCTCTTGCTTCTCCAGGTAAACAGCAGCTGCTTCAACCAATCATTGTTAGGATAGGTATATAGCATCAGCCTTCATTTGTATGCCATTTTTTTCCTCTAGCATAGTCATTCGTGCCCAGATGCAGTCTTATACAGGGGCATAGGTGGGATTGGGTAAGGGGTCAGAAGTTAAAAAAAAGGGTAAAGATGGCAGTTGCCCTTACCATCTTGATCCCACCCGAATCCTGGGTACCACAAGTCTTACAGCACTAATCTCAGGTTAATATCTTCCAATCTTATGAAAATCAAGCTGTGTAAAATCTCAGAAAAGCCATACAATGCTGCACAATGTATTGAATTTGTATAAAAGTGAAGTTTTGCTGAATATCATTACACTGCGGGCACACTGCTGGCCCATTCCAGTCCAATTAGTAACATCTGATGGAGATGGCAGACTTCTCTCTCTTTGGGTTTCCAGCTTGGGATTTGCTCTCTTTGAAAAGATGATGAATAAGTTGTTCCCTGTCAGTAAAAAGAAAGAGATGTGTGAGTAACATCCCCTTTCCAATTACATTTTAGCCCTGGTCATTTATTGTGAGGAAAACAAAAAGAGAATTTCTGAGATCATAGATGGGTTAAGTTTGAACGAGGTTTGGGCATTTAAGGTTTAACTCTATAATTTCTATACTATTGGCCGCCTCATGATGGAAAAATGTACTTAGGTTTTAACTGAAAACATTCTAGTTTTATCCTCAGTGACTGAACATGTGACAGAATCCAGCAGGAATAAAATATCTTTGTTAAGAGAATCTTGTCTAAATAGCTGAAACTGTTAAAAGATCTTGATAAGGAGGCACCAAGAATAAGAAATAAGGCCTTTTGCAATCTTTAAAACACGTTAAATGAGCTATGCAAAGCGTGGTTGGTTAGAATTAACAGTCCTCTGATGCAAAAATCCAGGTGATCATTAAATGGTAGAACAGAATTCTGCCATTTGTCTTTACTGCTATCTAACCAAGATTTTTGCAGCTCAGGTGGTAATTCTATGATTTTTGGTAAGCCACTTTTGGGTTTGTTCCTAGCTCTGAGGTATTAGCTCTTTACAGTGGCTGTGCAACACGTTAAAGCCAAATGCAACCACCCACCTGATAATGTATGATGTGCAAATCGAAAAAAACTATCTATTTTATTCCAGTTGTGACAAAAGGAAAGATGCCAAATTGGGAAAACTAAGTACCAGTTACTACAGCAGTGTGGTGTAACTAGGGCTCTAGCAAGAGAAAACTGTTTTTTGTCATGTTCGGTTGCCTAATGAAGGATTCTCAAAATGCACCTTTTCCCCTCTTGTGCCCTTTTCAGTCCATCTCCCTATGGAAGCAGAATAGAAAATTAGTTGGAATACTTGCTTTACCTCCAATTTCAGATTTTGTCGTCCAAAGAGAATGGGTCTTAATAATCTCCTCCTTGACTTTCATTAGAGTGATGCTATTGATATTTGGGTGCCCTAGATAAATTTTTATGACACATCTTGCTTCAGCCCAGGTTTTTTTCATGTGAAAATATCAATGGTTTTCTAACACCTGATGAGACTGAGATTTGTGGTCATTAATAAATAAACTACTTGTATTTAGCCAGATTGTACTGGTTAAGGGAAAAAAAGCATTAATACTATAGCTATGGTTTCTTAATGTAATTCCATGGCACCAAGATGTATGAAAAATCTGCTCAAAACAGTTTAGAAATATGCATTTTCTGTCTACTCACTTTATACTCAATGGTTTATTTCTGACATTAAAATACTTGCTATTCAGTCCTATTTCACTTTGTTTTCAAAGGACATTTATTTTTGTTTTTTTTGCATACTTTTATTTGTAAGGTGGGAGAGGTCTTTCATCATCCCTCATTTTATGTACAATTAATTTATACTCTGTACTGTATTTAAAATTGTTTTTAAAAAATCTTAAAACCCAAAGTCTTAATCGTTTTATGTTTCATTGGGGTTCAATTCCACTTTACAGGTTGAAGAGAAAGTGAAAAGTCTTAGAAGCTGAAATATATTTTACATTTAGAAGTTACTGAACATTATTGTTTATTGCTAGACATTCATTTTTCCAAGTGTTCTTCGGTCAAAATGCAGAGGTGTTCATAAAGAATGAGGGGTGGGGGAAAATCAAGAAAGTAGCTGTAATGGTACAACTGAAGCTGTATCTGCTATTTATGCATGTCACAGCTATCATCTTGAAATAGATTGAGCTTGAATTGTACCATTGTGGCCACCATTTTGAATTTTTTTTTATCATGCCCCGACGATACTCCTACAGGGTACAGCTAAACACAAATCTGATAGCTGAAATGAAGAGATTCTACCTTCCAACTTCTGTCATTGTGGTGAAAACACTTTCTCTATAATCCAAATCACTAGGACCAGTCCATCATCTTTAGAAGTGAATGTTTACCACCAAAAGCAGAAGGTAGTAGCTGATGGAGTTCTTTCTGTATCATTGATAAAATGCCAATGGAATATGGAAATGCAGGTCTTAGTATTGTAGGTTTCTAATTTTCAAATGCTTACATAGTACAGAACATGCAGTATTTCATATTTGCTTCATTCCCAAATTGAATTTACTGAATGGGAGAAAAAATCTATAAAAAGTACTCCTTTATCTTCTCCACAAAGACTAAGTACATGACTGCTATATTACCATCACACCTGTGACATTTGGAAATTGGTGTTGGTGAAGCCAACATATGAGAAATGTGCTGTACTGAGTTAAGGATGATTTGGTCACACAATGAATTATAATGTTGCAGAGCTCACAGTGTATTCATTTAATCTATGATGATAATGACCTCTTATAAGAATGCTTCAATATACACAAGCCATTGGTACAACAGAATGAATTAACCACTGTATCACTCATGGATTTATCCATGCAGAAGATTAGATCATTTTGAACAATTGTATCACAGAAAGTTAATTTCCAAAATGACTTTCTGGACAAATTTCAGAAAGGTACAGAGAGAGAGAGGGGGGGGGAGAGAGAGAGAGAGGGAGAGAGAGAGAGGAAGAGAGAGTGAGAGAGAGGTAGAGAGAGAGAGGGAGAGAGAGAGAGG
>JANHFP010001128.1:109456-125077 GCA_032468135.1 Calamaria suluensis
CTTGTGGACTTCAACTTCCAGAGTTGAAGTCCACAAGTCTTAAACTTGCCAAGGTTGGAGACCCCTGGAATAGAGCATATTTAGGCCTGAGCAGGTCCAAGGACATAGAGAGCAAAGGAATTCCTGCTATGTTCCCAGGAATCTATTCATTCAACTTTGGATAGAGCTCACTGCGAGGAATGTGCTTGTGCAACTGTCATACGCCTCAACTTGTTAGCACCTTCATTTGTACCAATAAAGGAGAATATTGGTAGATTAAGAGTTGAAACGAGGGGGTCCTTGGTGCTCTCTCAGCCTGGTTGTTTCCTTGCAGAAGCTTGGTTGCTTTCTTGCCAGCACTGATGAAGCTACCTAGTGTGTGTGTGTGTCTTGGTTTGTCTATTTTGTCTTGTCCATCCACTTGATAGGTAGCTTGAATTGCATTAGTAAGCACATACTAGTGGATGTCTTATTGGTGTTTTAATTTTAAAATTTAATAAAGATTATTTTTTAAACCCAGCTGGAGTCTGATCATCTTAATAGTGACAGAAATCACAAGCCATTTTATGGATGCATTTGCGGTCTTTTTTTCCCTTTCATACTTTGAAAGCTGCCCTGCTCTTCTTCTCTACGGCTGTTTTTGCTGCTCCCTAAAAAGTGCAAGCACCCATGTGACTACATCTGAGCTTGGAAGTTAAGATAGAGCTGGGTGACCTCCAAGATTTGCAAGAGACACTTGAAAAACCAACCATCTCCCCTTTTGTTGTTAAAAATATTCTGTGCATTCATGAAGTCACCAGCCGTGGATCTTGACTTGAAGGAAACATTATTATTTACTTTAAGAGTTCAAAAACAATAGTTAGGCTAGATAAGGCCACAAAATACCCTAGTGGCATTCTGCAATCTTTGTACTGGAACTGCAGGGATAGCCATGCAAAAAATACCCTGGAATTGCAGCATAAATTCACAATGTCTTTGAATAAGCCTGAATAAGTGTTTTCTGCGAGGAACGTGTAGTTCTTCTCTTTGAAACTCTTGGCTGTATTCTGGTTTTACAGAGTTTTCGGCACCTAATGCGAACAGTCAAAATGACAACCACTTTTCCTTTTTCTTCTCTCCCTCTCCTGATGATGTGCACTATTATGGACGGATGCCATTTGGACGTGAGCAAATGGCGCCATCGCTGAAGCTTCTGCACAAAGCAAAGCAGCTGTGACCAGAACAAACCTAAAGGAGAGAGCTGCTGCCTGCCTGCCACACAAAGGGACAAAGTACCATCTAGTGGGCAAGGCAATACATTACTCAATCATGATTTTTCAGGAACTGCATCTTGCCAATCATCAAGTGTCCTTAGGGGCCGAGCAGTCAATAAAAACAATGAATGAATGGATAAATAATCTTATGACTTGGCTAATCACACTAAGTCATCAGTTGATTAACCCTGACTTATTGAATAAACCATAACTGGATGGATTCACATACCATGTCAAGCCATAATTATGACTTGGAAATCTTGCTAATTTAGTTACAAACCTTATTAATAACAACCTAAGAACAGTGTAATAAATCTTATAGTTATGCAGGGTTTTTTCAATTGTTTGAAAAAAAATACTTCAGACCTCACACATACACAAGGCCATGCCTTCTCTGCTATTCCTTACAGTAGTCCTTTTCTCTCTCTTTTTTAGGCTTCTGCAGGAGCCTAAAAGTCCACTTTAAATGAATCTAGTTATTAAGATGCAACATCTATCACGAAGCTTTTTTCCAGACTTGTTCAAGAAATGAAAAGATTGCAAGGAATAAGTAAGAAGTACTGGGCTTGTAGATCAAGAACTTCCAAGTGAGTTTCGAAGCTTGCACAGCCATAATAAATAGGTTTTAAACTTTCTGCTGCCTTATATTAAACCAAACAATCATTTATTGTTCAACCTATCCCTCTTCCAGCAGGTAGAAATCATTGCACAGAAATAAAAGCCTAAAAGATTTAGGACAAGAAGCTAGAGAGCTCCTTGTGGATATGCTGGGGACCTCCTCCATAAACATTGTCTTGCCAACCATGTTGCATGTTCTATAATGCTAATTTAAATAAATAATATAGTCACCCTAATACTGCAAGTTGCTGGTGATTTGAGTGATGTATAGAAAGAGAAATATGGATGGATGGATGAGGATTCATCCATTTGTATTCATTTTTGTATTCAATTCATGCTTATACTTATATATATTACCTAATATTTAATTGACAAATAATTTTTTTTAGCTAGGCAGACTATGTCTGGATTCACATATTTTACTAAGCCAAACATTGTTTGATGATATGGTTAACTGAATATGCCAGAACTGTTTATTTATTTATACCCCACCCTTCTGTCCTGGCAATTTCTCAAGGAGACTACCAACATTTTAAAAACAAAACAAAAGCACTAATAACATTTTGATCTAAAATAGCCTAACCATTCAGAATCATGTCTTGAATGTAAAAGCTGCTGTGTTCCATGGCATAGGAGCAACTCACAGCAAAGCCTTTCTGGTCTGCCAGAAAAATGGGCTATTAACAATGGAGGGTAGTTAACAATCCTTCAGTCAGATTCTACACTGTTTAGACCAGAGGTCTTCAAACTTGGCAGCTTTAAGAGTCATGGATTTCAAGCATAGCTGGAGAATTCTGGGAGTTGAAGTTCACAAGTCTTAAAGCTGTCAAGTTTGAAGACCTCTGGTTTAGACTAACTAAGGAACTTTCTAAGGGAACACAACCTTGACTGATTAGCACCTCATTTTTGAATTAATGTTAGCTTCCTCATCCAGCCTGCTCTCAAATTTAGGCAATTTTCAGATTTAACAAGTAACACAATCATAGCAGCCATGAAGGAGACTTGGAAAAAGATATTCAAATGATGTGATGTGTCTATATCTACAAAGATCAGAATTCTGCAAGCCAGGTTATTCCTGTAATACAGAAGTGAAAGTTAGACTTTAAAGGAGCAGGATACAAAGAGTATTGAGCCTTTTGAACTTTGGAGAAAACTCCTGAAAATATCATGGATAACTGATCAATTAAAGCAATGAATCACTGAACCTATCAGCACAAATAATCCAGATACACTTTATCAGATGCAGTGGAATCAAAGCCAAAGAAATGGGAATTTTAAAGTAACTACACTTCTTATTGACGCCAGAAAGAGGCCAGAGAAATTGCTTAGAAGAAACAGAATGGTTTGAAATTGGTTGAAGATACAGAGTATTATGATTAACAACTAGAACCTCACTTTTAGAGGCAAGTCTTTTGTCTTGAATCTTTGCTGAGAAGTAAAACTGAGGAACATTTTCTTTGTCCTTGAACAATAAACATTCTAATCCTAGTGGCACACAGTCCTGTTTTTGGAATCACACATCAGATTAAGCAATAGAGCACAGGTTCCCAAACTTGTCAACTTTGTGGACTTCAATTCCCAGAATTCTCCAGCCAGCAATGCTTCAATTCTGGGAGTTGAAGTCCACAAGTCTTAAAGCTGACAAGTTTGGGAACCTCTGCTATAGTTTGCGTGGTAGTTTTTTAAATATGACACCTATAAGCTCATTCATTCATTCAATTATTTAATTTGTCAACAAGTACAAGGAAAGTAACAGTATAAACATAGGCATTGGCACAAAAATTGGCACAATTAAAGATATAAATAGGCAAAACATAGCCACAAACACATGGGATGATTACAAATCGATGGGAACAGTAGGACAGGGATGGTAGGCATGCAGGTGCACTTATGAACATCTTAAGGACATCTTAAAAAACGTGAAATGCCCACAGTAGACAGTTTAAGGGAAAAAGCACTGGGATTAGCAAGACTAACAACAGGATCAGGTAGGGTGTTCCAGACATTTATAACTCTATTACAAGTCATACTTCCTACAGTCTAAATTAGAGCGATTTACATTGACTTTGACTCTATTGGTAGCCCTTGTGGTATTGTGGTTGAAATTAAAATACTCATTTACAGGTAGGGCATTTTGGTAAATGATCTTATGTACTAAGCATAGATCAGAACATAGATGGCGTAGTTCAAGGCTGTCCACTTCAAGCCTGGTGGAATAGGGAATTTTATTTTAAGCAGAGGATTTCACTACTCTTCTAGTAAAATATCTCTGGAACACACCGTGATATAAACAACATATTTCAGAGTAGCAAAATAAATCAGCCTGGACTGTAATTGTGCAGTCTCCGGTGGACGAGGCTCTCTTCAGTAAATATCTCATTATCGCCCCTTTTTCGCAGAGGACAAGCTCTCCAACCATGAGACATTCGTCATCTCCCTTGGGCGTGGCGCCCCACCTGACTTTCATCCCGAGTTCATCTGTCGAGGATTTTTCAATTAAATCAAAATAATTAGTCCGTGACCAATTAGAGTGCAAAGGAAGGAAACAAGCGGAGCTCCAGGCCAATGAAGGCTTAGGAAGGCAGTCCTCCGGGTAATCGAGGGCCAATAAGGGCACGTAAAGCGATATGCTGAAAACGAAAGTTCCGACTTTGTAAACATCGCAGGATGACGCCTTTAAAGCGTTTGTTTTTTTAAAAAAATACGGTGTTTTCTGAAAAAGGTACATAACGGGGCGGCCACATGAAAACAATCGGCCGCTGCAGAAACTGCATTTTGTTTTTCACCCACATTATTCACCTAGGATTATGACGAACGCGAAAAATGCTGATAGGGGCAGGCAAAATTTCCAGAATACAAAAATACACATTTCGGACTTTTTCAGGTCTACCTTCTTTGAATTTAAATCAAATTTACTTCCAAGTAAACCCACACAAGATCGCGTTGTTCAGATTTTCCCCCAACAACTCGGAGAACTCTGCCTTGTCTTTCAGCTGCAGAAAAAGTCGAGCAAAAACGCGCGACGGGAAGAATAAAATGAGGGGCATAAAACTGTGCGATTTCTGACCCGAGTTAACACAGTTGGTGCACTGCGGGGAGGGCGCCTTTTTTTTTTTTTGCAGCTCCAACTTGACAGGCGACATTCCCTTTGGGTTGTTTTGAATACTGTTCTAGAAACTTCCCACGACTACCACCTTGCGGATGTCAAGTATACAGATAGCGGACTAAGGTTTGGTTTAAGAACGGGCGATTCGCTATCCTCTGCAGAGCAAAACAACAAAATGCGTTTTTTGAGGCAGAGGAAAATCGCATTCAGTTAGTAGAGCCATGGGAATTTTGTGAATAAGGTGTCACTGGTGCAAGGGGTTTTGTGTGTGTGTGTGTGTTTTGCAGGGGCGCTCCTTCCTCAAAAATAAGGACAACTAGGTGCAATACGGAATATTCGCAGGTAAAATATGTGCACAAAAACCTGCAGCCGTCCCCCCCCCTTTTTTTTTGTGTGAGACCCCCCGACGCCGTCGCTCCAGCGCTGATCTCTCTACTGCGTCAACACCGAACCATCCTTGGGGAGGGGGGGAAACAAACACCAGCCGTGGAAAAGGAGGCGGCCTTTACGGCCAGATTTCCTTTCGCAGATTGAGGGAAGCATCCAGTAGCTATTTCAAGTCATGTTTCCCATTCCCTGAAGGAAACCGTAATAATAGTAATAATAACAGCAGCAACAATAACAACAACAACCAGGCGTCTCCCTCCCCCCGCGCGCCAAGTCCAAGGCCGGCCTTTTGTGTTAGGCCTGCGGTGCGAATCGGGACTTTTATCTGACGCTCGCGCAGGTTCCTTGGGGGGGCGGAGCACGCCGCTCGAGCAGGTCTAAAGCAGGAGAGGCTTCCGCGGCTCCTCTTGACAAACTAGCGCTGGCCAGAAGGGGAGGGCGGGGGCTCGCTCCTCTCTCTCTCTCTTTCGCGCGCGCGCTGGGGGAAAATGTTACGCAGGTTCTAAAATGGAACGTTAGCGGCGGCGTGATTGAGCTCCGGAGTGGAGGAGGAGGAGGGGGGGCCCGGAGTAAGTAAGAGCGAGAACAAACAGCGGATAGCCGGCGCGCAGTTGGATACTTCCCTCAACCTGCGAGCAGCCGCTGCCTCCTCCGCCACCTCCTCCTCCCTTCTTCCTTCCCTGTATGGAGCTTTCCGCTATCGGGGAGCAGGTGTTTGCTGTGGAGAGCATCAGGAAGAAGCGCGTGAGAAAGGTGGGTGCCGCTTCCATGCGCCGACCTCGCATTTTATTTATCCCGCAAGGGCTATAACGCGGCGTCTTAAGGGAGGAAGACTCTGGAAGGCGGGATTTTCTTCCATTGCTAAGCCTCCTCTCGGGACCTTCCGTTACAAACCCGTTATTCTGGCGGTGGCTGCTCGCGCTCTCCTCCCAGCGCAAAAACAACAACACCGAGAGACCGAAGTGGAGTACATCACCCTCTCGCCCCCCAGTTTGTACACACGCCGTAGTGCGAGTAGGGGGGCGTGGCGGGACTTCTCGTTTTCCCGCCGGCAGGGGGCGCCAGGCAAGCCCAAGAGAGGGGGCTGACTCGCAAGAGGGCAGAGAAATGAGGGTGGTTTTGCACGTTTGTCACGTGGTGATGCTGCCCCGTTGGAGTGTGCACGAGGGTGGTTGCAGCGTTCCCCGGTGCGATGCTAAGTCTTGATTTACTCACGTGCAAAAATATCTTGAGTTGACTAGACCTCACCTCCAGACAAAGTAGCTAATGTGTTTTTGAATTGCAAATTTAGGATTGCTGCAGAGTGGTTCAGAGTAAGGTAGACGTTTCTGCTAAAGGAAGAATAAATATGTCAAAATGGGTGGACGTCATATTTTTTTTTAAAAAACAACTCTGCCTCTCGGATTGGATCATTTTCTTGCTTCCCACGTTTTTGCTCTATAGTCATAAAGTATCCTGATGAACAGAGAAATTGGAATTGTATGTCTTGGAAGAAGGTTAGATCTTTTCAGCAGTTTAGTGAAATCTGAGGTTGTTCTAAGATGACCTGAATATATTCTTTCATTTTTGTTATTTCATTTTTTTATCGTTACTTAGCCCATAAATATTCATCATTGCCTGCATGATTTAGCTGCCTTTCAGAGGTAATTTGTGCTGATCAATGAGTTTCTTTGATGTGAAAGATGTCAGATTATTGTATGAGTTGAGGATTGCAAGACTATATCACCTTTTTTTTAAAAAAAACTATTTTTTTAATAATATGAAGCACAATATCAGTAATTTTAGGAGATAATTCACTCAACGGTTTATCAAGTGCTTCCTAATAAACTGGAAAATAGCTCAATGCTTTCATTGCCTCATACTTGTTTGCAAAAAAATAATCTATGCTGATGGCCTTCCATTGTGGTGGGAGATGAAGCATCACTTCCCTCCTTACTTCCCATCAGCTAAACACAAGCAATCATGTATACCTTTCTCTCCATGATTTCTTGTGTTCAGTTGATGGAAGTAAGGAGTAGGCTGGCATTCCGTTCTGTGAACCAATGAGTGCGTGTTTATAGATGGGGAGGAGGCTGAGAATCTTGTGCAGCAATTCCAGCAATTATCTGCACTACCTTAGATAATCTGAGAAATATTCCTGTAGCCCAGTGTTCAGACTATTGCATAAGACCCCTAATTAATTATACTGTAATCTGCTATAAGCAGAGCTCCTGTGTGATGGACCAGAAGCCTTTGCAGGCAAAGGGATGAAAGTAGCAAGGTGCTCAAATCAGTCATCCTATCTAGCAGGCAGGATTTTTTTTTCTTCCCAATTTCTAAACATTACTTCTTAATGATGTATAGAAGGGTTGGTTTCTTGTCCTTGTGGTGCTTTGCAGTTTATGTGCCCTGGGAAGCCTTTGGATATGCCTCCAGGGCAAACCCAGGAATTGCAGTTCAAGAGTGTGGAGAGGTTTAATTATAAATGCAGAGAAATGGGCAAATTGAAGGGTGCTGTTTGTTAGAATATTTTATAGATCTAACTGTTTTGTTGGGGCTTGATCGCACAGTTGATTTTACTTCCTTTCCTTTCTCTTTTTCTATAGGGTAAGGTGGAATATCTGGTGAAATGGAAAGGATGGCCCCCCAAGTAAGTTTGGATTATATTTGAAAGGATTTGTAACCATGATGTGTCTTGTGTTTTATTTTTTTCCTCCTGTTTGCTGCAGCTTGAAGAAAAGGATCAACTTAGGTTTCCCTAGTTGATTCTTTTGAAATAAGTTCAGGTGATATATATATTAAAATTACCTTGTGGTATTGGGGAAAATAGTTCAAGAATAAAAGTACACCATCCCAAATGAAACTTATATTTTAAAAATAAAAGGTTATAGTTGGAGTAATTAAATAAAAAAGAGTTATTGTTTTTGGAGATATTATGGGGGCCAAATGGAATGAGTAAGGAACAGATAGTGATTTTGCTAGTTGAACAATAAATAAAAATTTGCTTGCCATCCGCCCATTATTTGAGGTTGTTGTAATACGTAAGTGAACATTGGCAGTGGACAATGACGAAGAAAAGAGAAGCAGATCCACTTTTTGTGTGTGATATGGAGAATAGCAGAGATCTCTTTTGTACAGTTTAGAAAAGTTTCTATTTAACTGATCGAAAACTGCTGTAGAAATGAGCTGGGTTCTCAGTTTTGTTTACCAGATGCTTATGTGTATATGTATCCTTGACAAGATGGTAAATTGGTCAGTACCCAATTTTATTTTAGTTTTAGATATCTGGCAACATAATGCCTTTGTCTTCCTAATTCAAATAACATAAAATCAGCCACAGTATTTCTTCCTAGAAGTATATAACATCCATTCAGATAACGTACTGTTTAAGCAGCTACAAGATAGTTGCTTGGTGGTTTTAGCAATGTCGTGCTTTCCCAAAAGTTAATTACATTTCAACAGGCAGAGTAGTAATCTGTTATGCAATATGTTGTAGGGTGAAGAAATAAAATCATGCATGTAAAAAAAGTATTCCTGTTAATCCAAGCCATAGGGACATCTTTGTTATTCTCCCAAAACAATGTGTATTGTAAATATAATTTACATATTTCATTGGACGTTAAAATGGCCCAAATGCCAGTGATTGGCACAATTGATTTTAGATTCTAGATGGCACAGTTTTATTGATGAAGCACCTGTTAGCAATTTGAAGTAAACTTTCTGTGTTTAGAAACTTTGCTGCTCAAGGCCCTGGATTTTGGTTCCCTAATCTTGCTCTCACATCACCACTGAACACAGCTGTAGGCAAATTATCTGCCAGAATATTACTGGTTTCCTGCTAATCCTGGAGTTAAGATTCTGAATGGGCATCAGATCTTGAACAGAAAGGAATATATCCAAACTACACTCTCTCTTATCAGTACTAATAATGTTTCTTAGTGTAATCATGGAGGTATTAAATAGGTTTCTCATCACGTGTTGGGATTATGTCTCTCTAGTTTTTTAGCCTTCCTTCAAATATCAGACTAAAATTTGGTTTAATATTGTGCGTTATAGAGACTACTTCAAAGATAAGTTCACTCTATTATTTCTTAATTCATAATATTCCTCCACAGTTTCAGAAAGCAGCAAAAACCCACCTCACAGTATCCTTTGCTGTATTCTCTTCATTCCTATTCACTTCAATAAAATAAACCCCAAATAAATTGGGGTCTTTTAGTTAATCCTGCTGGGGGGGGACCCTGAAAGTCTATTAGAATTGCCAGAATCAATTGGAAATTAACCTTAAAACTAACCATTGATTTTTGTTAGAAATTCTCTTGCAGGTCACAGTTTGCTTTCCCTTTGATTGCCCTTTTTTGATACAGATCTTTGAACATTAAAAATACATTGTTCTGGGCTCTATTCTAGATCAATTGTATGAAGGAATTAATTTCTGATGGCACCTACAAATGCCTACGGTATTTCATTCTGCGAGATAGGAGGCAAAAGGCTGCAGAGCAAGAATTTTTGGCTGGGTTGTTGTTTGTGTGTGTGTGTGTGTGTGTGTGAGTGAGTGAGTGAGAATCTTTCCTCTCCCCCCAAAAAATATAATTTGTGTGCCTCTCCGAAAGTTGCCTTCATGCCCCACCCATCAGGGCCAAGAGCTAAGAATTTGGTTATAGCTCTGAGTCAGCTGCAAGCTTGTTTACAACTGGAGTTAGAAGAAGGGAAGGGGGAGGAGAGAAGTGATCATATGACTTGTATTTTCCAGAATGCGTGGTCTGCAGTTCTGCTGCAGTCTGGTCCTTTCTGTTTGTGTGGTGGTGTATGCGTTTGTCTTGTGTGGCGAAGTGCACTGTGTTCCTATATGCAGTGTTTTCTTACCGCAGTCAAGCAAGAAACTGAACTGCAGAGGAACGAGCAACACCCAGAGGATATGTATTAAAAATTCTGATCTAAGATTCCCCCCACCGCCCAGTACTGCCTCCCTTTTCCTCCCAGGAATTCTTAGCTTGCTCTTTATTCACCGATTAAAAGTGCTGCCAAAATCTCCCCCAGCCAGAAAGGAAGGAAACAAAATTACCATTTGTTCATTTGGCATTTTTGGGTTTAATCACTTTTCATTGTGGACATTGGCACAAAAGAGAGAGGGGGAGGGGGGGAAAAGGGATTTTAAAAGGCTGGATTAAAAGGGGAACAAGACTATAGATGAATGAAAAGGAACCTGAAGATGTTAACTATTTTATACCTTGTCTTTCCCCTATGAGCAGAATCTGAAAGCCATCTTTTAAAGTAAATGTGTTGACTCCTTCCTATCTCTTTCCCTCAGCCTCAAGGCAAGTAAAGCAGTGTTCTTGCAGCATTTGTCTTTTAGTCAGACATATGTAAAACTTGTTATTTTTCTATTTCATGTCATAGAGACAGTAAGCTGGAATATTCTATTTCATAACATGATTTTTCACCATCCAGTTTAGGAATCCATTCACAAATAAAAGAAAGAACCTGCTTAATATTCTCCAAGATTGGAATTGGAACTGACATCAGACCATAGACGATCTAAAGCCCTGAAATTTATTTCCTAAATTCAGGAGCTCCTTGCCATTGACCAGGCTGGCTAGGATTAACGGGAATTGAAGATCCAAGTATTTGAAGAGCAGAGGATTATATTTTCCCTGGAGATTACCTTTCCAATGTTAGAAGAGGACTCAGTAGCTTCAATAGCCTTGATATTGACACCCATAGGAGCTGGAGCTCCTGATGGAGTTAGCTTTGCTGGTAGGTCAAAACTGGAGAGAGAGACCTAAGAAAAATCCCCCAAGAGATGTTCTGCAGGTGCTAGAAAATAATATGACAAAAACAACCACTTAGGAGCAAAAAAAAAAGGCCAAAATCAAATATGGAAAAAGGCAACAGCAAAATAGTTCTGCATTTCTTGGTGCCAAGAAAACAAAGTGGCATTGCTTGAAATATTTTAAGTATGGGTCTCATCATCACCTTTCCATTCCAGTCAAAAATACTCTTAACTATTAAGGAAAAAAATGTTAAACACTCAAAACCACATTTCGAAGAGATCATGAAATCAGTGCTGAAAGAATTATTATTTTCAAAGACAGAGTTGTAATGCAGAACATGAGATGCATGAACCAGGGAAAAGGGAAATTGTCAAAACTGAAATGAAGCATACTAAACAGGATGTTTTGAATCTAAATAAATTTAGGTGGTCCTGATAACATAGTATAATTTCAGAGTATGTAGCAAAGATTCTAAAATAGATAATTGGTCCATACATGCTGGAACAAAGCCCAGTTAGAAAAATTACCTCTTACAATTAGTGAGTGTACAATAAATACCAATGTTCCATGATATGTGAGTATCATAGATGCAATGCTAGAAAAATCTAGAATCACAGGAAGAGTTGGATTGGGTAAATAATGTACTGTAAGAGATAAATCAGTATGTTTCAAGAGAGATTAGCAGTGCTAATACCAAAGCAACATAAACATAGGTTTCATAATTGGACATCAGTAAATACACAACATCAGAGTCAAATCAAATCAACAGAAGATGGAGAAATGCAGTTCAAGCAGCCAAGACACTTCCAGGTACAGGTTATGGAAACCAGGAATAATTTGTATCAAATATACAGGACAAGTCTAGAAAAAGAGCACAACTATGCCAACAACATTGGACCTGAATGATATAGAGCTAGACTGTAAGATGAGTATGAGAACTAGATTAATTTGGTTTATTGTCATTGCACCTCGTACAACAAAATTAAATGCCATCTTCAGTGTATATCATATATAAGAAAACTATAAAAATAAAACAACAACACACATCCTTCACATTCTTTGCAATTGATACTGCATTCATATTACACTATACAGTAGAATTCAATATAGTTACTGCTCTGGGATAAAAGCTGTTTTTCAGTCTATTTGTCCTTAGTGCGGTGGTTAAGGCATCAGGCTAGAAACTGGGAGACAGTTCTAATCCTGCCAGCACAAAACCAACTGGGTGACCTTGATCCAGTCATTTTCTCTCATCTCTAGGGAAGGAAGCAATGACAAGACTACTGAAAAACCTTGCTAAGAAAACTGCATGACTTATTCACTTCCCAAGAATCAGACATCATTTGAGTACAAGAAAAATGAACAGGATTCAGTGTGTTTATCTAAAAGAAAATCTGAAAAAAGACGTTTAAAAACAATTCCATAACTCATACTACCCTGGGTATTATAAAGGCTAACTGATAAGACTGAGTACATGATTATTATTCTGTGAAACTTTTTCAATGAACAAGAAGCTATTGTAAAAACTGGATTTGAAAAAGACTACTTCAGGATAGGAAAGGGAATGAAACAAAGATGCATATTGTCTCTGTAGCCATTGTAAGAGAGAATGGATGGAATCAAAATATTAGGCCAAAACAACAATTTGAGTTATGCAGATAATGCCACTTGGTTAGCTGAAAACTAATATAGACTTGGAAGAGCTTGCTATGAAAGTAAAAGTTAAAAAAAATACAAAATCTGGGTTAAATATCAGGAGCACAGTAAATCCTGAGTTTAATGAGCCATTTTGATGGAAAAGGCGTGTTAAATCTAAATGTCATTACATCTCAATTCACATCACTGGCATTAATTTATGTTTGGATTAAATTGTATAAATAATGTCACTTGAGTAATTAAGTTATGCAAATTACATACAACATGGACACCAATTGCATAATTTATATTAGTCACCCAGATTATTTCAGATACAGTAGATTTTGCCCATTATTTCATTCAGGTACTTGGAGGAAAAATTAGTCTGTCCTTCTAAAGCAAAATGAGAAAGACATTATATAAAATGTGTAGACAGAATTAAAGAAATTATAGAATTGTTCTTTCATTAGAAATCCCAACAGGTATTAAATTAAGCTTAATACAAAAGAAGCCGGAAAGTTATTTGAATACCAAAATTGAATAGCAGTCACATTTTTCCCCTTCAAATAAACTTTTGCTTACCCCTTAACTTCCTCATTTCAATAATCTTATTTGGTGGTGGAAGGATTTTAGATTGTTATTAAACTCCTGAATATGGGAATCCTTGTTTAAAATCCTCAAGTAGATTCTTATTTCACTCGTGTCCTTCTCTGTAAAAGAATTTTATTTATTAAGTAAATCTTGCTGTCTAAAGTGACTTTGGGTACTTTACAATGATGATACTTGGTGGTAAAATTATGTGTATTGCTGAGAAAGTAGAATATGTTGTTTTGGGATGCTAATATCTGAATCCATCCATAGGCATAATTATATAGGCATTGTATAAATAAATTCAATTTCTTCTAAATCAATCTTCAATTTTTTTATTGGTAGAATATATAAATTTTCTCCATCAATACTGTGATTTTTATTTTTATATTGTACGTGATCATATCAAATAATTGAGTTGAAAATTGAAATTTTCCTAGATCATGGTCCAATTCATCTATTGTTACTGAATTCTTAATGCACAGGTCCAGAGTGTATATCACAATATAATTTTGCCTTTCTCCCACTCACATTACTAGAAACGCATTCTAGAAGTACAAGTGGCCCAGAAATAAATTCTTAGTTACTCATGGATGTGTAGGTTTATGATTGTAGATGAATTGTCAAACACTTTCAGTAAATTGATTATCGACTGTATCAGTCTATATCTTAATCCTAGAATTAAAAACATGCTTTCTAAAATTATCAAGAGAAAAAGGGTTAGAGATGGATATATTAGAGCCATGGTAGCACAGTAAGAGCCACGGTGGTACAGTGGTTAGAATGCAGTATTGCAGACTAATTCTACCGACTACCAGCAGTTCGATTCTCACCGGCTCAAGGTTGACTCAGCCTTCCATCCTTCCGAGGTTGGTAAAATGATATGCTGACTTTGTAAACTGCTTAGAGAGATGGGGCTGTAAAGACTGTGAAGCAGTACAGAAGTGCTATTGATATTGCTATACTCTGAGCCAAACTGACATTGTAGTTCTAGCCACACAAAGATTTATCCACACTCCTCTGGAGATTGCTAGAGAATATAATATAATTATCAGCAGGGTATATGTTGTATTTTTAAGGATGACAATCTGATGAAACATTAGATGTGTACACATACAGTATAGTATACTATTCCCATGGCTTTAGATGTGGAGAACTGTAAACATCAGTTTTGATCTAATATGCAGTAGAATTGATTTTCTCCTGTTTTCCTCCCACATGTGCGCTGTAGTGTTTTTCCAAACAAATATGGCAGGCTGGGAAGAAATTTGTGTTCCTTAGCACAATCTAATAAGATCTTCCAGCTTCAGAGGCCAATGAAATGCAATAAGTATAGTTTAAACACTTATTTACATAATGGCTTGGAATAGTAATACAGAAATGCTATCTTCCTAGTATTACCTTTCCTTCTGTAAGCAGAGAAGAAGCCAGTATCTTATTCATGTCCAGATGCATAGAGCCAAATATCTTGGTTCTAAGGTGTTGATTTTTAGAAGAACCAACTTTTACCCAATGGAATAACTCTCTTTAGATAATGTGAAAGTGCATTTTATGGCAGGCTGAAGGAATATCTTAGTAATTCTTGTTTTTTTCCTAGTACTTTTCTTGACAATTTTGACATCCTGGATTAGGAGAAGCTGCATAAATTAAATAGTCATTTTTAACATTTCCTTTGTTTGGTCTAAGTATGAAATGAATTAAGACACGTAATTCATAATCCATAGAGAATGCTTCGAATTTCAGCTTGTTTCTACTTATTGAAGTACACATGTGTCTTTGAATTTTCAGAAGCCTAAGATGCTCAGTTCTGCATCTGAAATAAATTGCTCTGTGGTTATTCAACAGCTGGACTGCAGTCTTCCTCTGAGGAAGGAATTGATGAACTAAGAACCAGCAGGCCAGATAAGATAGTTGTATCACACTGGGCAAATACCTCCTGGTGTGGTATGGTATGAAGAGAATGCTAACAAAAATATTCAAAAAGGCCTAGAATTTAATCACTCTCTCCCTCTCCCCCTCTCTCCATGTATATCTACATACACACAGAGGGAGACACAGATTTCTCTCTGTATATAACTTCATTTCATTTGCAGTGAAGCAACTAATCTATCTAGATCATGTCTATGAACTTCTGCGATGAGCAAGTTCATGAATACGGCGTCAAGTACTTGAAGAATTGAAATTTATTGTGCATTTGAAATAAATTTACATTGCCATCCCCATAAGGATTACTGGTAGTTTATAGAAAGCTGAAACATAAAATCCATTAAGAATATATATATATATATATATATTTATTTTT
>JANHFP010001128.1:128127-141431 GCA_032468135.1 Calamaria suluensis
ACTCCCAGCTGGATGAGGAATTCTGGGAGTTGAAGTCCACCAGTCTTAAAAGTTGCCAAGTTTGGACACCCCTCATTTAAATCCAAGCATCAGGTCAACAAGGTTGGTTGGACTGATGGAAAGCAAGTTGCTTGCTAGGTCAGGTGGCATTTGTAGAATAGCCTTGCAGTTGTTGCCAACAGATAATAAAGGAGTGAATGCTTTTTCTTATAGATGATTCAAGCTGCACTTTTGGTAGGAGCTCTTAGCGCCATCTTGCACATTCTGCTTAAAATATTTTGAATTGACAGACAAAATACCCTGATCTTTTTGTTGGCTCTTCTTTAATGTACACTACAAATGTTACTTCCGTTCCTCATAAAACTTAAAAGATTTGTAAGTCATGGTTGGAGAAAACTAGAAGTAAACATTGAGGTATTTATGTTGTTGACCAAATGCCCTCAAAAACTTTGGACAGTAATTCCCATATCCCAGCCAGCATGTCCAGCACATCTGACCAATGAGGCTGGATATTCTGGATATTGTCATTAAGCATATATACCAGCTTAAATTACTTCACCAGCTATCATACACAAATTGCAAAGTCTGAATGTATATCCATAGGAAGTGTATGTATTTCTGAAATTGTATACTACCTTTAGAACTTAATAAAATGCAAAGTCTCCTTTGAGTATGCTTTTTCTTGGCAACCTTTCTGTTTGGACAGGATGACATAAAGAATGCCATTGGATGCCACTTGGATGAGATGGGCCCAAGAAATTTGGGGTAGTTATAGAAATAAAATCTTAGGTGGAATTGACGGCAGGCAAATATCCATTGAGAAGCCAGAAATATTCTTTTAAAATAATTTCATCCTTTTACTAAGTCTGCACTACTATTAATCTTCTAATCGTTCCCATTACCCATCTCCTTCCACTTAGGACTGTATGACTTACTTTGTTGCTTGTATCATCCCAATTGACTGTTTTCTACTATGATTTGATCGCTTATCTGTACCCTATGGCTATCATTAAGTGTTTTACCTTATAATTCTTGATGAACGTATCTTTTCCTTTATGTACACTGAGAGCCATATGCACCAAGACAAATTCCTTGTGTGTCCAAACACACTTAGCCAATAAAATTCTATTCTATTCTAAAAGGTGCATATTCTTATTTTATCCCCAAGTAAAATTGAACAGTGTAATATGGATAAAGAACAGAAAATGAGAAATTTCCTCTTCTCTTGTTTTCATTGCAAATGAAAACTCAGTTTGCTGTGGCTGTGAAGAGGAATTTGTTTTAATTCCTATGCCTTTGACATTAACCCTCAAAAAGAAACCATTTTAAGAGTTTATAAAGAGTAACAAACAGTCCTTCTTTTAGATCTTCATCTGCAGTTGCTGTTTTCTTGTATTAAGTATCAGTAGATTGGGGAAAAGATATGTGGGATCTGAATTCAGTTGTACAATATTCCCTTTTAAAGTCTTGGAGATTCTCCGGGGATAGATAGATGCTAATGTAATTGATCGTATTGCATTGCATTGATTGGAATTGCTGGAATTATAGCAGTATTTGCAAAATTATGTATTTGTTGTATCTGTGCAGGCATGTGATTGTGTTCCTGCTATCTTTCCCTTCCTAGAATTATGTCTATTTATTCTACAAAAGTTGATCTGTTTCATGAGCAGGCATGACCTTTGATACCTGGGGGGAGGGGGTGTTTCCCCCTCCTTCAGTTTGTTCCTCCTCATCACAGTATTTGTCTTTCTGTCCTTTCCCTTTTCCACAGTGGGCCCAGAGGCAGCAGAAGGCCCTTTTTCCTGGAGCCCTGCGTTGCCCCCAAATGAAGTGACAGTTACAGATATCACCGCAAACTCCATTACCGTGACTTTCAGAGAAGCTCAGATGGCAGAAGGCTTCTTCCGAGACCGGAGCATCCAGTTCTAAATCTGCTGTTTGTTAACTTTTCTTTCTCTCTCTTGGTATTTCCTCATTAAGGGAATTTTTGAGTTTGAGTTATTCCTGCATTCCCAATCAGGTTTCATTACATGTTCATTACATGTACAGGTTACAATTTCAATGATATTATTTAGAAGAAAAAAAAGAATGCGGGGAAAAAATCTCTTTTCAAATGTTTACAGAGCATTTTAGTTTTTTGGACAAATAGTCATGCTGATATTCTTTTCAGTTATATTCTCCTTTCAAATACACAAAGCGAAGGTAAAGCAGTGTGAGGATTACTTGTGCTTTCCTCCCTTCATTTGTTACTATAGATAGAAAAAAGAGTGTATAGATATATTACTTGTTTGTTGTTGCTTTGTCTGTCTGGGAAACTGAAGCTTTTTTCACTGGCAAAGATACTTTATTCATGGTGCATTGTGGAAAAATGTCAATTTCTTAGTTATGGCATATACCTTCTGCACTCAAAAGTTAAGGGCTCAGTGTCTGAAATAGGAAAGAGGCCAAATATAAATATATCTGACCTCTCTTCCAAGTTAAGTGGACTTCTCTAGGTCAAACTGCTTCCCTCCAGGTGCATATATAAAAACATTACTCCCCTTTTCCTTTTGGGTGTCTGCCTTTCAGTTCTTAATGCTTTTTCATTTACTAGTACTGTTGATGTTGGGACTTGCTGCCATCCACAGCGCTTCCAAAGATGCTATAATTTAGAGAAGCAACTACAGCTGGTATACTGGGCTTCCAAAGAATTGTGCTGATTTTTTTCCCTTGCTTGTGGTTTATTAGTAACAGGAGCACATGAAAAAGGTATTGCTATAATTAGGCATACCGGTATAAAAGAAGCCTAGCTTCTTACTTATCTCATGAGGTAAGCCCAGTAGGAAGCCTGCACCTTATCAGCAGAATAGTAATTCCTCTATAATTATCACTGGCAACCCTACAGTATGTACTCATAAACTTCTTTCCATGTGTCGTTGACTATGAAGACGGCTTAGGTGGATTTGTTGCAGGTCCCAAAAATTGTCTGTCTCCAGATGATTTTGTAATATGCAATAGGAGAGCTTAATATCTAATGAGATATATAGTGAGTTCTTGATATATATGAAGTTTGAATTGCTTATTGGAGATTCAAGCTTATATCCATTTACAGGTTTGTAGAGAGTGGACATACTTTAGCATACACGCATTGTCGATTTCTGGTACACCAAACATACCCCAAGAGGAAAAGATACAACCAGTTTCTAAAATAAAAAATGAGCCCAAGAACTTTGTTCCTTCAATTAGCTTTTTATATGTTTCTTGTTCCCTATGCAGTTAATTACCTGACACACACACAAACAAGGAATTGTCCAGTGTATTTAACTTTATAAATAGGTAAATAATTGGGGGACTTTTTTTGAAACCAGATTCTATTTTAGGCAAGCCTCACTGGACATCTGGTTGTCAGTTTGATACTATTAAGATATGTACACTTAAAGGGACAATTGGATTGTAATTGTGTGTATGAAACAATATTTTGCTAGGCTTGAAATGGTTTGAGGAACATTGCATTGACATTCTGTTCTTACTCCAGTGGATGGGGAACTTCATGCATCTACAATATGGGAATGTTGCATGAGTTAAAAGTGGAAGTAGTTGATGGACTGAATAATTTTTAGTAGTCAAAACAATTACCAGTTTTGTTTAGAAATTGAATGTGAAGTCACATATTGACGCCTGATTTTATTGTCCTAACAACTGATCCAATACAGGATCAGAAATACTAGAGCAGAGAAATGGATTGAAAGATAAGTATGAGGCAAAACTCTAATTTTATTAATTTGTTCTCCAAAGGACAAATTCGTTTGATTATTTGATTTCTTCCTCATGTTGGTACTTCTATATATTTTTCTGTAAAAATATTTTATGAAGATCTCTGCCAGGAGAAGCTGCTTGCAGTTATTATAGGACTCTTGTCTTCACTTTAGTACCTTGAAATTTGTGCTGGACTTCTTTGTGAATGCTTTGTTTTGTTTTACAGGAACTGTTGTACCTATAAATTGTATAGCTTTAGTATATGTTCTTGTGAATATGTGCTTCTTTTAAGTTTGCTTGAACAGATGAACTCTTAGAAAATAATTTTCCTATGGAAAGTGACAATGGAATGGTAGAAGGTAGAACTGCAGTCCAAACCCTAATTTTTGAGGAATTTAAGTCAGCTGAAATGAAAATGTCTTGTTTTACTAAAAGAGAGAGTAAGGATTGAAAGCAAAAAACCAATGTGTATAGCATGTTCTAATGCATCTTTTGATCACTTCTGATTTGTTTACTGCTCTCCACTTTTATCCCACAAAAATGCTTTTTCCCTTTGATTTATTAAATTATTAATTCAGAGATTTATAAAAATAGAAACGTTAAAATCATGTGAGGCTTCTACAGCTAGTTTTCCACCAAGGCTTTTACTTCCAACCTGATGTCAAATCTGGAAGGGTAATTTGGACAAAGTTGTTACTTGCCAATTCAAATAAGCTATTTGTTGATGCTCAGTGCAACAGCTGCTGGTTTTTCTTTCTTTCTCAGAAGTTTTAAAGGAAGAGGTGTCATTATGGGTCAGAAGGTGTAAATTGGGATAGTTTCACATTGTTTCACACTGACAAAGGAAGATTGATTTCTTGAAAGTGGGGAAGGAATATATTCAATTCCCACCTTTCTGAACTATTTTAGCCTCCTTTATTCTACATTAGATTGCAGGCAGCATTAACATAATAAGAGCCCAATTCTTCTGAGCTCTTAATATGAGTCCCAGAGAAAATATGAAAGCTATGCTTTCCCCAAAGAGTTTAGGCAATGAATCATGGTTTAGCATGATAAACAAGCTCCATTTGTATGTTATGTGAATGAACCTGGAAACTGAAATTAATAAAACCTGATCACCTTCAACTCAAACTTACCATGTGATGATGGCATAAATTTATTACAGATTTAATGACTTAATGGAATAAATACAGTAATTTTGGTAGATATGCAGTTAATAAAGGAATGGTGTTAGTTCGACAGAGCAGAAGATGCAGTTTAATTCATGTTACATTACTTAAAATGCACCATTTCCTCCAATAAGAAAAGTTGAGTATGAGTTTAAGATGATCTTCAAGAAGAGCATTGTCATATGTATGTGTATGATTAATGAATATACATTTCATATTATATCATTATATTATACATTACATTGGTAATGTTTTCTTTGGTTTCTAAGACATGTAGAAAATTTGTAGCTTCTCAGTTTCTAGTAACATTTTGCTATACTATTCAGGATTAGATGCATTGCTTCAGCAAAATGTAGCATTATTATGGCTGTAGGTTTTTTGATCCTTTAGTTTCTCCCATTTAAAAAAATATGCCAAAGTGATTAGTATAGTACCAACATTTTTAAAGTTGTTCAGTGATCACAAAGTTACTCCAAGTCTGGTTCGAGATCTAATCCTATTGCTGTACATTTTTTCCTGTTTAATAATTCCTATATGCATAGATAGTTGAGCTGTTCATTTTTTTGGTGTGCATGTATTTTATGTGAGAAAGAGTATGTAGAGAAAGGGCCTTTTTTTAAATTTGCTGCAGCTAAGATATATATATATATATATATATATGCTATTTGTGCATATGCTACAATGCCTTGTGCCAAAGAGAAGTTAAGATCATTTGATGTTTCATGTTTGTATTTTCAGCATGATTTGGAAAAGTAACCTCTTAAGATAGATAACAACAGAAATATGAGTAGAGAGAGAGATAAGTTCTGTATTAAGGAAATCTAACATAGTGTACAATTTGATATCCTCCAGTAATATAGTACCTTAAGATGCTGTTCCTTGTGAAATAGATTCTTTTCCTTAAGCCACTGAAGGGTTAAAGAAAAAAATGCAATAGTTATGAAGACTACTACAAATTATTGTATAATTATGTTGATGTTTCTTGATGTGCAGGTTGATGATGAAATAGAAGCAGCTATAATATGACTATACAATCATTTTTGTTTGAACTTGGGTTGTCAGTTGCACAAGACCGTATGACATTCTTTAAGAAATGTTAGGAAGTATGTACTTGTTAAAAACATTGCATGTACTAGGTTTTCCTTTCCATTAATAGGAAATTTTCTTGAAAGAGACAGCCCCCTAGTATGAAAAATCTAATATAAAAAGGGAAATTCTCAATAGCTCCTGGAGCTAAGCATTAAATATGTACAAGTTGTCAAGCAGATTTGAAGAATCCTGAAAAAATTATAATTTCAGATCCATGTAGGTATTGGGCTTCAGCCTTAGTCTAAAGTTTTAACAGTGAACAGACTTTATTAGAGGAAGGGAATTTTAATATATCAAAAATACAGATTTTAATTGGCCCAACTAAACTTCACACACCCCCTCAGTGGAAAGAAATCCAAAGTATATTTGCACTAATGATTTTATATGGCTGTAATGTAGTGTGTCTGTATATCTGACAACCAATTTGCAGGTTTGTATTATGGCAAAACCAATTAAAATACACAAAAGTTGATACAATGGTGCAGTCATATGCATCTTACTGGGAGTAAATACTAGTGAGCACATTGATGCTTCCTTCTGAATGTAGGATTGCACTGTAAATGCTTATTTCAATATATTTAGAAATGGCATTATTAAGACAAAAATTTTGTAGATCCCAGGCTGCTGTTCTTTTATAAATTGTGATTAGCCTTTCAGACCTAACTGCACAGTAGGTTCCCCATTTCAGAAAAAAGAGAGTGACTGTTCTTTAGAACAATTCCAAATGTCCCTTGAACTCAAAAAACTTTCCAGATACCAGCAATAAGTTGTTTCTGATAGATTCCTCCAGCTTTGTGCGCACTAGTCAAATGCAGTCTTGTGACACTCTTCCACTTATGTGTGTATATATATGATGTATATTTTAATGCATATTTTTCAAAGTTCACCTTTCCCTAACAAATTGCACTTTAATAACATATTAGAGATGTGAGGCTGCATCCAGCTATTTTATGGGATATAAACAGTAGCTTTTTCTTAATGGCTGTTACAGTCTTTCATTGGTAACCTTTTTGTAAGTGTGGTCAGAAATACCACAAAATCAAAAATAAATAAATAAAATTAAATTAAATCAAAAGTGGGCATTATTATCTACTGAACTTAGAAAACGTGTTAGTGCCAAGAACATCCCATTTAAGAGGGTTTGAGCTGTGTTCTTGTTGTTTGCACTTCTTGATGTGTCGGAGTAACTGCCTGAATTAATTGCTTATTCCTAGTGTCTTGTTTTCTTTGGGATAGATATGGCAATGTATTTGATGGATGAAAGAAAAACAGGCCAGGTGTGTTGTTTTATTTTTCTGTGTATTATTTTGGGAGGGGAGGTTAATCCCTCATTAATGGCATGGTACTTGAGTTGATATTTTCCTGACCCCAGTGCCCAAGTTACCTTTGCACACGAAAGCTTCCTTTGCACAGAATGAGCTTCTTGGGATTTTTGTACAGACTAATTGAATGTATTGGAAAGGGAAGGGTTCAGGGAACAAATTCCAAACAAAAATTTAAAAATGTAGAAATTGCAGTTTTAATGCCTTTTTGTGAGTGTATGCTAAGAAACAGAGATTGTAATACAAACAAGGAGGACAGAGCAAATTTTAATTGATGCAATGTGTGGCTTTATTTTTGTACTGATGATGGTTAAAAGACTGTACAACATCTATTTATTTAGATGATTTATGTGGTAAATGTTGCAAATAAGGCTATCTAAGAGCATTAAATGAGAACTGACATTTAGCTAACACCCTGTTTATGTGTCTTCCTTTGATCTCCATTGTCTACAGTTCTAGGCCAATTTTCTGGAAAAAACTATGACTTGGATTGTGGATATACATAATACTTATTTCTTCTCAATGCCACTAGGTCTTCTCTTCATACTGTGGAATAGTGTAAGGACAATACAATGTAGTATTTTGAGGTGAGACAGTATAGACTTAATCCCTGTGTACAGCTATAGCATTTAGTCGTTTGCAGTCCAATCTGCTCTATAGTGTATTTGTATGAAATATTTGTATAAATACTATTCAAAGTCCTGTAGAAATTGAAAAAAAAAACCCAAAGTGGTAGGTTGGCATGATAATTGCAAAAGGAATTATTAGGAAGGGGTTGAAAATGCTAGGATAAATATATCAGTCTTTGACTTTGAGTAAAACCAAGGTAAAGTGAATTACTTTAACATGGATTTCCAAACAATTCCCTGGACACTGTGAATATTTGTATACTGAGCCTCTGTATATCAATCTCCCAATCAAGCAATATATATTTAGGTTAGCATTAATTTATAGGATGAGCAAGTATCAGAATTCTGGGACTTTTACTGCTTATAAGAAGTCCAGATTCAGGAGTGAAGGTGGGTGGGAAGTGACTCTTCAGCATCTCGTGACCATAAGGGGGCAGTAGGGCAAAAATAAAGAGTTAAGTGTCTGCCCTACTCTTTGTGTAAATTTATTGGAGATAGTTTCCTTTTGCCTTTCTTCCCATACGCACACATGTAGAGAACATACTCTTTAGCTTTCCTCCTGGTAGCATGTAATTAGATACGTGCAAGATTTTGCCTACTCCAATATTTCTTGCAAATAATTTCCTTTTATGTTATAGTTATCTGTTTCATTCATCATTGTTCAGTTGAGGTTCTTGTTCTTGAGAACACTAGCACATGCATGGAACACTTCTTCCAACGTTCCCATCACATGGGGAAGCCACTACCTTGATATTTAGACACATGCCAAATGGAAGATACATCCTACCTCAAGAGACAGATATAAGAATAAGAGTTGGAAGGTACCTTGGAGGGTATCTAGTCCAACCCCCTGCCCAGGCAGGAAAACCTACACCACTTCAAACAAATGTTTATCCAATATCTTCTTAAAAACTTCCAGTGTTGGAGCATTCACAACCTCTGGGGGCAAGTTGTTCCACTGATTGATTGTTCTCACTGTCAGGAAATTTCTCCTTAGTTCTAAGTTGCTTCTCTCCTTGCTTAGAAAGGTAGCCTATAAATGTAATGAACAAATAAATAAATCATGAACCACATTGAAGCCTCAGAAGAGGCTAATATCTAAACCTACTTTCAGACCATTGGTTGTACCATTCAACCTAAGGGTATATTCTACATTCTCCCCTTCTAGAAATGGTGAGCAGGAATTAGAGTCATGTTGGAACCTTAAATAAGACCTTAACAAATGAAGGAAGACGTCTGTTCCAGTTAGTTTGCCTCTAAATTCAGACATAGCAATTCATTATTATCAAGCCAACCCATGAACCATAAGTTATCAATTTCTAAAATTTTGCAGGAGAATTCTACAAGGATCAAAAGAGTATATAGCGGTATAATTATTAAAATACCAAAATTAATATCCAGAACACCTAAACACATTTCCTATTCTGGAAAACCGACTTCAAGAAATCCACGGAATGGCTCAACGACTATGCTAAGAAAGATTTTAAAAGTCTAAAAAGCATAGCAGGTTTCCCGTGGAGACTCCATCCCTTCTAAAGGGACAACAGGAATGGTCATTCTGATGAGAAATGCCATGTCAACCAGGGGGGGAAATGGGGGAGGCCCCTTGTTCCAGGAGATCAACCATATCCAGTGCTATCCCGCTGCATATTAGAAATCGTGGCAGGTTAAATTTCTTGAATTTTGTTGATGAAAACTTTCTGTTTTGTTCTAGGACAGAGGCCTTTGCAAAAGCTCTGTTTTTGAGACACTGGGTGAAGCTCTCAAAACTGCCACTGCCACTGCCACTTGCGAATTTTTTCCACATCCAGTAAGTTCCTTGGACAGCTGTCATCCGCAGAAAATGTTTATTCCTGGGTTGTCAAGCATCGTTTATTTTTTAAAAAAACACATTGACTGGCAAACTCAACAGATTTCTCAGTTAAATGATAACTCCATAAATCACTACTTAGCACCTGACCTGATTAAGCAGGCAAATGAAAATCTGCTGATAAGATTTTTCTTAACAATGATCTTTATGATATTTCAATGATAAATTTTGCCTAAAAGCTCTGGAGTGAGGAAGCTTATAACACCTAAAATACAGTAATGCAATGAAACGATTAGTAACAACCGCACAACATCCCTCTCACAATTAAATAAGTAGAGAAAGAAGTTTATTGTAAATGTATGTGGAAAAGACCTTGAGAGATGGCACAAAGAGATAGCAATAGCAATATCCTGTTTCCCCAAAAATAAGACATCCCCTAATTTATTTATTTATTTATTATTTCAATTTATATACCGCCCCATCTCCGAAGACTCGAGGCGGTTGACAGCAAATTAAAACACATAATAATAAGCCCAATCGGGCTTTTGAGTGCATGGCAAGAAGGCCAAGCGGTTATTTCAGGGTTCAAAAAATATAAAACAGGGTCTTATTTTTGGGAAAACACTGTAGGATTTGGGATTATATATCATCCCATAGTTCTTTACAACATTCTCTTAGCAGTTTATAATGTAAGTGTGAAGTTTTCAAAAGATGCCCTAATTAATTCATGAGCCACGAGCCAAAGTTCAAAAGAAATACAGACATTTATTAGGAGCGCCATTCCGGCAATACTCTGATGCAGTTAGAACTAACCTTACATAGCTTTACAGTCATGACCTTGTTTCTCCCCTCCTTCCTGGCCATGTCATAAATCGCATTCTCCAATTAACCACGTTGGCTGGCTGTGAACCCCAAATCTCTCCTACTTATGCGATAGAAAGGCACTTGTGGAATGTATTTTCTCTCTCCCTCCTTCCCATGGCAACTTGAGAACATTGCAAGTTGACATTAAAAAATTATTTGAATATTGCCCCTAACAATCTTGGTCTTCATTTTATTGACCTCTGAAAGATTGAAGGCTGAATCAACCTTGAGCCCTGTCAGCATCAAACTCCAGATTGTGGGCAGAACTTGCCTGCAATTCTGCCCTTTAACCTGTGCCACTAGGACAGATATGCAGCATCTCCATGATGGATGGAGAAAGAAGCTTAGAAGGGGCCCTCCAGTGGTGGTATTAAGCCGTTTCTATTCCGGTTCGGGTGAACCGATAGAGGCAGCTGCAGGGGGCTCCGCCAACCTGCCTGGACATCATCAACATCCCATTTTTGAAGGTCCCATTTCCAAACCGGTAGCGTGAATACCACCCCTGGGACCCTCCCTAGTTTCTTTGGCTGTCTAGGAGATGGGAGATTTATACCTTCAGATCTGCAAGATTTTCTTAATGTAGCCATACAACAAAGTAGAATTGGCTCATCTGGATGTGTTTCCTGTCCATCCTCCTAGCAAAGACTGACCATAATTAAGGTCTACCTGTGAGGAAGCACAGCTGGAAAGGTCTCCCTTTGCTGCATCTAGAGAGCAGAACTTATGAACATCAACGGTCTTGAACATTTCATGAAATTTCACAAAATCTATGTTAATAGTCAACTGCCTGAACCACTATTCGGTATCTTTTTTTCTAATCACAGTCCAAGTCCGAACACCAAGAGCTACACCATCCTGATGTTAATGTCATAGAAACACCACCAAAACCAAAGGAAGCAGTGGTACATGTGATTTATCGTCCTTCAAGCAACCATGACGTTCCAGAGGTTCCCCCCAAGTTTCCGTCTCCACTAGATGAAGCCAAGTCAACAATTCCTCCCTTCCCCAAATTGTTTTCACAATCAGCTTCATGCCCAGGTGGGATTATAGTCAATATCCATGATCTTGAACTATCTAAACCACCACAGGCTGAAACTTCCCAAACAGAGAGTGATGTACAGCACTGAAAACCTTATTTGGAAATCTGCATTCCTCCGTTCCTTCCTATCCCACAGCAATTGCTTTTCTCCTCATGGAAATATTAAAAACATTCAATAAAAGAAACCGTGCAACATGACTTTGTAGTGATTATTTCAAAAATCAGATTCGATTTTTTTTTTTTCCCCATTTATTATTTTGAAACAAAGGCAGATCTTATGCGGAAGATCGTGGGAGAACGCAGGACATTTTTTTCTCCTGTTGTAAGGAGCAGAAAAAGATCACCAGTAGTTTTCAACATTTTTTTTTCCAATGCAATTTTATCGATTTTCTTGGGGTAGGGAAAAGGGTAATGGGTATAGGAAGGGTTTTGAATCAATATTATTTTTTAAAAAATATATTGGTTTTTACATAAAATAGGGAAAAAGGTATGGGGAATCAAAATTAATTTTGTACAGTAGCTCAACACTCGAGGTTATATTTTCATATTTTATGGTAATGTTCAATACATCATCTAATGTTTCCAAAACTTAATATATCTATGCAACTATTTTATATAATATAATATTTGTCTTAATCTTCTGTCAAAGTTCTACCGGAATGTCTCCTCCCTGGGAAGATTTTAAAAAAGTTTGTTATGAATTCAACTTTCCATTTTATCACTTTCATCTTTTGTCAGGCAAACATTTCAGACATTGTTTTGTGTTCTGTGATTTTAACTTCCTTAGTGATGCCCCTCCCCACTGTCCCCGGGGGGGCCCTGGCATCCACCCTTCCTCTATCAAGTGTACTTCCACTATCTCCTCTTCCCGCGGCCCCTAATTCTTCTCCTTCTAGGAGGGTTTCAAATTTTCACAAATATGTGTACAGTAGTTATGGACGCCTGATTTTTCCGCCACTCCTCTGCAACTGACAGGAATTTAGCCTGGTCTCTGACGATTTGCAGCAGCAATGAGAAGCCTTCATCTTTTAAAAAAAGAAACATCGGTTCTAACATGATTTTCCTCTATGAAGGAAAGAGGTGGTTAAGATCAGTGGTGCGATTCAGCTGGTTTAGGCCAGTTCGGGGAAACCGGTAGTTAAATTGCTGGCTCGCTCTGCCCCTCCCCTTCCAGGGGTCCCCACGCACTCCATTTTGGCTCCGAAGTAAGTGTGTGGAGGCCCAAAATGCGGCATGGGGGTGCAGAGGGCCCCCCCCCAAGCAGCCCTTTTTCACTCCCAGGAGGCTTCAAGGAGGCCTCTTAGGCCCAAAACAGGGTGAGGGGGTAGCGCATCATCCCATATTTGCTCCCAGGGGGGTGCAGGAGGCCGGGTGCTGCTTCTGGCCATACCCTCTGGCCACGCCCACCATGGCCACACCCACCCAGCCGGTCATTAGAGCAGAGAACCGCTTGTTAAATTATTTGAGCCCCACCACTGTTTAATATGTTGGATTGTTGTTAGTTGTGAAGTCATGTCCGACCCATCGTGACCCCATGGATGACATTCCTCCAGGCTTTCCTGTCCTTCAACATCCTCTGGAGTCCACCCAAGCTCACGCCCACTGCTTCAGTGACTCCATCCAGCCACCTCGTTCTCTGTTGTCCCC
>JANHFP010001135.1:90067-106345 GCA_032468135.1 Calamaria suluensis
CAGTTCCCCTCCCCCAGGTTAAACTCAGCCCTGATTCAGCCCTCAATGAAATCGAGTTTGACACCCGATACAGATATATGATATAGCTGATAGACAGAGATAGGAATAAGGACTGTTTCTAAGTTTTTAAAGTACTCAAACACCCTATTTCATAAATATCAAATAAGTATATGATAGTGCTAAACTGGTAGTTAAAAATTAATGCAATCTTATGAGAACATGCACAATAGGCAATTCCTTGCCTTATTTAACAATCCAGGGTGCACATATGCTGATCAAATATAATCAGTCATGATGCTTTAAGCTAATTTAAGCCAGACTCAAAGTGGTGGTATTGGGGAAGTTGAGGTAGGATTTGTGGGATCTCAGAATAGTTCCCTCAATTTTAGCTATTCAAATGATTTCAATATATTGTGTATATATGCAATTACTTTATGCATGCATTAAGAAGCTGTGACATTAAAATAAGGAATGTTTTCACATGTAAATAAGTATCTGAAAAATTTACAAACCAAAGCAAATTGTCCTATCCAATATTTTGTTTCACCTCAACAGAAGGTTACAACATTCTTTCAATCTGGCAACTTTAAATGCAAAAAAATAAAAGAGAGAAAGTATACTAATGCCTTTAATAATAATATCTTCAGTTAACATAGACAGATTTGATGCTTTATATTCTCCAGGGAAAATAAGCACATTATCACCACTATAACAGCGGTCCAAAGCTATGTTTAGGTTCTCATTCTGTTGAACAACTGTATCAGAGGATAATTCTTTAACCTAGACATGAAAGAGGGAACAAAAAAATAACATTGGAATTAAGTGAATCTTGAACATCAGTTTTCTAAAAATATGTGTGTGTGTAGATAAATAGGTAGGTAGGTAGGTAGGTATTAATCAGTGGTGGAATTCAATTTTTTTTACTACCGGTTCTATGTGTATGGATTGGTGGTCCTTACACTGGAGGGATAATGCAAAATCCCCATTCCCTCCCTACTCTGGAGCCAGTCAAAGGTGATATTTTCCGGTTCTCCGAACTACTCAAAATTTCTGCCATCAGTTCTCAGAATGTGTCAAAACCTGCTAAATCACACCCTGATATTTATTCTTCCAAGGTTGGTAAATTGAGGACCCAGATTGTTTGGGCCAATATGCTGATTTTGTAAACTGCTTAGAGAGTGCAGTAAAGCTCTATAAGTGTTATTGCTATTGGCATTTACTCTTTTAGAGTCACCTTAATATAAAATTTAGACATTTAACATAAAATTAATGTTGCAATGATTCTTACGTTTATTTCAGTTGTATAAGTAGTTCCTGAGGAAGAAACCCCAATGTATGTAATGGAACTTAATTTTAAGTATATTGTATATTGAGGGTTAGTATTATATTGAAATACAACAGAAAAATATTTTCTACAAACTTTTATAAAACACATGCAAATTTATTAGCTATTTTAGAATCTAAGTTACTATATTGCAAACTAGTGTTTGCAAATTTTTACTAAGACAGTTCTTCCATGCAATATCTCTTCTGCTAAGCTTCATGAAATATCTATATAATAGCATTTAATTATTTTGTACAGACTTTTGTATAACTACACCAAGCTGCAACTATCATCTTTTTATTATGGCACTGAAAAATACATCAAAACAGAGAAAATATCTTTCCAATAACCAGAAAGTATAGTTTTACTGCCAAATTATACTTCTTTGTATAATTACACACATCATACAAAAAGGCTTCTGCTAGTGAATGCAACATTGAAGAACATCTATCATCGAAAATTTCTTACCACTTCTGCTGTTATTGTTTTTGCAACAATGTAAGTTACAATTTCTCCATTATGTCTATGTCCTTTTCTACGCTTCAGTATCCTTGGGGCCAGGGGTCCATGAGCTCTAAAATTAGAAATGAATCCTATCACAATAAACTTTAGACCTGTGGTTCCCTGTGGTATCCATATCATGGGTTAGACAGTATATGTAGATAACCGAATAAGGCTTTAATCAGTTAATGTCTTAAATATAAATATGTTTCACTTGAGAGGGGAAAAAAAGGCTCTGATATACTTAAAGGCAGAGAAATCCGCTTCAGAAAATACATCCCAAATATATGTGTAAATAAGTTAAATTCATAGGATTTTTACTTTTTGACAGGGCTTACCTATAATTTAAATAACGATTGGACCAAAAATCAACACATAAATCCTAACATATTCCCTTTTGAAAAAAGAAACTCTGTGTTTTTAAAACTCAAAATTTAAACTGTGGTTTAAATAGCATTTTAAACCACTCAACTATTCTAAAAATGATTCAAAATTATTAGCAAGACTTTATTTGTATAAGATATTCTGAAGTGAATTTTTTTTAAAATGGGAAGCTATTAGAATTGTGAATTATTGAACTGGGGATACAACTAGCAAGAAATTTTAAAATGTTTTTTAAATCAATTTTATACAATTCATTTAAGTATAAAATATTTGCTTTTAAAAAATGATGAAAAACAACATTCTAATATTAATTTCCAAGTTAAATTAGTTTAAATATTTTTAAATGAGTTTAATTCTTACAGCTTAAAATAGTAGTGTGAAATTCAGGGAAATATTTTTTTTCTACAAAATAAATTGAATTAGGATTGAATAACATTAAACAGAATAGTTTTTAATCTGCAAATTAAATATATTTAATTTTTATTATTCATACTTTCTAATGCTTAATTTGAGAAAAAAGGCAAAAACTCATGGAACAATATTTTAATATGTTCCATTTAAAATAAATTTGAACTTATTAAAGTATGTCTATTATTTCTTACGAAAATACTAGTATTTTGAAAATGTATTAACAAATACCATTGTTTCTTAGGATGTTGCATCTTTCTGAATTACCAGGTTCTGGCATTTGAAACATAGTTATGGCATGGGAGCTACTGCTCAGATGGACAAAATCAAGGAGACTGATACTATCTTTCATCTTCATCAAACAATGAATAGATGCAAATGATTAGAATTTAACACTGATGTAGTATAAACAGAACTAGCGTTAGTAATGATGCTCTTAGCATTTCTACAATAAATCATTAGTTCTGATATTATTGCATTCCTGTTTATCTTGTGCTTGCCTGAGAAAAGCCTAAATGTTTCTCACTGATTTTAATAGAAAGTTCATTAACTAAATGAAAATAACAATACATATAATACAAACAAATAAAATTACCTTAAACGTAAATCTTCCCATATTTTCAACAAGCCACACAGCATTATTAGTTCATAGTATTTTTTCCAACATTCAACAGCTTCTTCTGCTGTGGGCTCCTCTTTGACGTTACTTTGATATTGAATTAATTCTAAATGCATGTTTTTGTATTTTTCCAAATTTCTTCTAAAGCGATGGGCAATTGGAGCTGGAATAATTCCATTCTGAATATCACACCAACTAAAAAAAATAAGACAAATAGAAATTCAACTTCTAAAAGTGCGTATCATAACATCGATTTTATAACTGCAAATAAGGTGATGACTGTGGGTTGGAATACTACAGAGCAATCCCCAGTCCAATCCCCAAGTGTACATTTGGACCCCGTATGTCTGAGAGGAAACTGTATAATTGCAACTTAAACATGTGAAGAGGAGGTTGTTCCAGTAGGTCCTGCAGGTTGGGATAGCCATAACAGTTAGACTTCTATACCACTTCACTGTGCTTTACAGCACTCTCTAAGTGATTTACAAAGTCAGCATATTGCCCCCAACAATTTAGATCTTCATTTTACCGACCTTGGAAGGATGGAAGGCTGAATTAATCTTGAGCTGGTCAGAATTGAATTCCTGGCAGTGAACAATGAGTTAGCCTGCAATACTTAATTCTAATTACTGCACCATCACATATGTTTTAATGTTCTCTCATGTTTTGGATTTTTTGTCAGATAAAAATCAGATGATTCTGTGTTTATACATGTACAGGTAATTTGACTTTGGTATAGTACTGTTGTTATATTTTAATCAGATTTATCAATGTTGGATAATTCTAAGTGTTATCAGTGACAGAAGTAACATATAAGCTGGTAAACAAATAAAAATAAATTGAAGATATCCACACAAGCTGCTTTACTATGAAAAAGGTTGATCTTTAATATGGATGTCAGAGTATGTATATTTTGGTAGGGAAACATTTTAACATTAGCACTACTCCAACTATGATTGTTCAAATTCTGGCTTAATGCTGCATCTCCTGTTGGTGAGAATTAACCTTTGGTGGGAAGGTAACAGTGTTCTGTTCGCCTTTGGTGTTTAGTCATGCCGGCCACATGACCACGGAGACATCTTCAGACAGTGCTGGCTCTTCGGCTTTGAAATGGAGATGAGGGTCAGAAACGACTAGCACATATGTGCGAGGGAAACCTTTACCTTTTACTTACATTTTAATTCTTTCTTCCATTAATGCAGCATAGGTCTCACAATTTTCATCATCATCCCAATCTCTCCAAAGGAAGTCATAGAAAAATCTAAGTAAAAACCATAGTGATATTACATTTATATTTTAATGTTATGTAAAAAGGGTACAGGGAGTAAAAAACAGAAAAAGTATTTCAAAATATAGAAAATATATATAGATATAGATGGGATATATTGGGCCGCTTGGTCAGTGTGAAGAAAAGGGAAGGGAAGCAAAGGCAGCGATGGGACATCCAGCCCCACACTTGCCACCTACTGCATCTCCAAAATAATAAAACCTCCTGATAATAAGGCCTCCTGATAATAAGCCCTTATTTGGGGGGGGGGGGTCAAAAGAAAATAATACCCTGTCTTATTTTTGGGGAAACACAATAACAAGGCATTTATAATGCATTTAATCATGAGCAAAACATGAGACCAAAATGGCCATTTTGAATGAAAAAAGATATGCGCCAGAAATTTCATTTTGAGGTTGAAACAAAGCACTCTGTTTTACTTTTGTCTTGAACAAAGATTTGGGTGATTGTGTTTTGAGCGTTTTGCAGCTAAAAAAACAAACTTAAAATGGGATATTCCACTGTCAGTGTTTGGGTGTTTCAGGGTTGAAATAAAGCATAGTTATGTTCCAAGAATGTTGCTTTAATGTGAGAACAAAACACTTCAAATTTTGTTTTGACAGAAGACAGTGGAGTCTGCTCAGACAGACAGTATTTAAAGTGGGGCTGTTTTGTTTGGAACTCTTAATAGAATACATTTCCTATTACGTGCTTGTGTAAGCTGTGGCATATTTTGGATCAGAATATAAAACTTCAATAATTGTTTTTATTGTATCACTCAATTTTATTTCCTGTGTTTGTAAATTTGTTTAATGCTTTCATTATTTTTGTGTTTCGTTATTTCTCTGAACTCTATTTCTGATTCATTTATGATCAAAATATTGTCACATGCAATATGTTTTAAGTGCTGCCTACTAAATGAGGTTATTGCAAGGGCTGGTACATCAGGAACATACATCAAAATGATACAAGGTATTAGAGAAGACGTTTAGTCAGAAACATAATTTCAGTTATATAATTGGAAGCAGCCATTCTTAGAGCATGCTTGCCAATATGCTTCATAGTAAGATAGTGAAGATGACTTTCAGCCTTAATGTGATTGAAGTTAACCTTGCACCCTTCTTGAGATGAAAAGAAATCACTAGTCCCTTTCCCCCAGCTCTTAGACTTTAAGTGCCATCTGTATATTATAGGCAAAGGATGTGCAGAAATCCACCTTTCAGCTTTTCTAATTTCAGACAGGCTGCATTGCTGGCCAGGAGCCAGGACTGAACATTTAGAATGGATAGAAATGATCTCTGCTTTGTGACTCCTGCAACAGCTTCTAAAGGTTTGAAGCAAAATTGCTTATTGGCCACATATAAACACAAAGAATGAATGTAACTTCCTTCCTCACCCTTCTATTTGCTTTAGTGAAAAGAGGGTCTGTCCACAGGAAAATCAACATGAAAAGCTGAATGCATTTTTTAAAAGAAGCAATTCCTTGTTTCCAAGTAGAAGTGCCAATTGACTTTATAGAAATGGAAACCAAGTTAATCCTATAAATCTATTTGCAGGTGTGTGTCACAAGTGGATGTAAGAAACCAATTTTCAGCTTTCCTGGGGCATCATTGCTCTTCTGAACCATCTATGCCCCCCCCCCTTGTGAAGTTAGTACATAAGAGAATCAAATAGATTTTGTTAGTTACTATTTGTCTTCTTGCAGTGGTACTGTGTTTCCCTGAAAATGAGTCTTATATTTTTTGAACCCTGAAATAAGTCTTTGGACTTATTTTAGGGAAAGCCTTATTATTTTGGAGAGCATGGAGCAAGATCAGGCTTCTTTCACCGTTTTACCAAATTTCCAGCTCTGCGTTTAAATATTTTTGGGGTGTGCTTGTTTTCGGGGGAGGCTTTATTTCTATCCCTGGAGTCACCTGAATCAGATTGCAAACAGGTATGCAATCTTTCCCTCCTCCAATGAGTTACAACTGAAGAAGCTTTTTTGATTAGAGTCAAAATGTTTTCATGGAAAAAAAGAAAAGAAAAGCAGCTTTGGGACAACAATGGCCTGGATAATATAGAATAGAATATTATTATTATTTTTGCCAAGTGTGATGGGACAAGGAATCACACAAGGAATTTGTCTTGGTGCATAATTATCTTGGTTTACTTTTTTATCTCTTTTTGACACTCTTAGTTTTCATGTATCTTATAATCAGTCCTCTGTTTACAGCCATTTAGTTCACAAATAATCTTTATCAATACTTAAAACCATTGCTGTCTAGTTCCAAGTTTATGTCAGATGGGCAACAGCAGATTATAGTGGCCTGCATCTGCTGATTTTTGTGATTTTAGTGAGATAAAGCAAAGTTGACTTCTGAAAACTGATAACATGCATATTCTCCTTAGTATATCGAGGGGAGGTGCCAGGATGGGTTGTTCTTGTCTCGTAGCTCTATGGACTGTGTTGAAATGTCCAAGGTTCCACCCCTGGTGATGTTCCTCAGTTTTTTTCAATTCAGTTTCAGCGTATGGATGTGTTTTCTCTCGCTACATTCACCTGTGAGCTGAGGATTGAATTCCCTGGAATGTTTTATTTTTTTTTCCCTTTTTTTCCCCTGCTGTGGCTACTGATTTAGGCCTAGCACCACATGGAGAAGAGATTGGCCATTTTGGATCACCTGGCAACCATTTTATTGGCTTCTTCACCTGTTGCTCTGGTTTCAGACAACTCCCAGTGCCCTGGGGATTGACCTCTACTGTTGATGGACAAAGGTGCTGAGCGTGGCCATTTTTCAGTGGAAGGTGCCTGGTCCCCCCAACCTGACAAGACAGGCAGGGGCACTACTAAACCTAGAACTTGGCAGAAGTGGCTGAGGTAGGAGCCAAAGCGCAGAGGGAACTCTCCAAGGCAGAGGAACGGACTGCGCAGAACAGGCAGTGGGCTTTGGACAAAGAGTTTGCTAACGCTTCTGCCTGTGCCATGGCTCAGTACCAAGAGTTTCCCCAGGAGCTGCCCTCGCAACAGCATACACTGGAGATACCAGGTCCTGCTTCTACCTGGTCACCTGAGGCCTTAGTAGACCCACCTGAGCGGCCTGGCCCCTTAGGGGTCACACAAAAGACTCCTGAGCGACTTTCACCCCCACAGCGGTGGGTGGTTTACAGGAGCAGGACATGTTGCCTTTCATGAGAGTGGATTGACCAGGCCATTAAGGGTGGGATTGCTGAAGGACTCTGTCAGATTCAGCAATTGCCTGTCCCTGGATAGACGATAAGAGCACGGCTGTCCCAAGAATTTCTCTCACCTCTGAGGCTTTTCCTCCGCTGTCCCATTTCTGGAGACCCAGTGAAATGGGGGCTCATAGAGGTGGCCATTCAGCATTTGCTGGATATTTGGGCCATTCAGCCAGTTCCACCGGACCAGCGGGGGCTGGGGTTTTACTCAATCCTTTGTTATCCGAAAAGCCTTGGGGGGTGGTGTTTGAGGGCAATTCTAAATTTAAAGGGACTCAACATATATATATCATATACAGGAGGTTCAAGATGCACTCCCTGCATTCCATATTAGCGGGGGATCAGGGAAGGAGACTACTTGGCCTCGGTGGACTTCAGGGAGGCCTACCTCCATGTCCCTATCTGTCTAGACCATCAATCAGTTCCTGAGGCTTTGCTATGCCAGTCAGCGCTACCAATCTGTGGCTCTGCCTTTCGGGCCAGCCTCGGCCCTTCAAGTTTTTACCAAACTCATGGCTGCACTGGGAGCCTTTCTCAGGACAATCCCTATTAGAATTTAATGTTACCTGAACAACCTACTCATCCAGGGGTCTTCCCTGTTAGCAGAATGAGATCTGTTTACAATGATCTGCACTCTAAAGGACCATGGGTTCTCCGTGAATCTGGCCAAATATCAACTGGTTCCCTCGACCAAGCTCATCCATTTGAGAGCATTAATAGATACGAGGTTGGGCCTGGTGTCTTCCCCAGAGACAGGAGAACATCCAGGATTTAGTCTGGGTCATATGGCAGGAAAGGGTGGTTCAGCTGTCGAGGCTCCTAGGGAAGATATCTCATGCCTGTCCATTATTCCTTGGGACACGGTTCCATTCCTGCCAGCTATAGTGCTTCCTCCTTCCCTATCAGAAGTTGGGCAACAATGCCTCAACGATTTGGGTGCCCCCAGGGGTCCTCAGATCTCTCCAGTGGTGGGTGGTGGGCCATTCAATAGGGCTGTTCAGGGAGCTGGGTAGACGGATCATCAGTCTACCCGGCATCAGACACCAACCTACTAGGCTGGGGAGCCCATTGCAGTCCACAGGTGGCCCAGGGTTGTTGACCACCTCGGAAACTCAGGCAGAGAATAAACTGGTTGGAATTGAAAGCGGCCCGTTTGGAGCTTCTGACTTTCAAATCTCAGGTGGAGGGGCGCCTCAGAGACAATGTCACGACTATGGCTCACATCAACAGACAAGGGGGGGAGACTCGTTCAAGAAACCTCATGAGTGCGGCAGAGGCATTGTGCATCTCTTATCCCTGAGGGCAGACCACATCACTGGAGTGGCCAACCTGCTGGCAGACTGACTGAGTCAAGCAACCATGGATCCGTGGGGGTAGAGGCGCTACCCCAGGTTGTTTGCAGAACACACATCAATTAAGCCAACTGGTCATAGACCTGTTTGCATCTCCTTTGAATGCTCACCTGCCTCAATTCCTTTCCAGGTTCCCTGCCCCGGGAGCAGAAGGGGTGGACGTTCTGCAGTGCCCCTCTGAATGCCTTTTCCCTCTTCATCTGATTCCCACTGTCATCAGGAGGGTGTTGGAGAGGGCGGAGCTGTTGGTGGTGGCGCCCTATTGGCCCAGACACCTGTGGTTTGCCAATCTGGTCAGCCTGTCAGTCACCAAACTAGAGGATTCCCCTGGAGGATATCTCTCTCAACCAAGGACCAGTTCTATATCCCGATCACCAGCAGCTCTAGCTGGCGGTTGAGTGGAGGCTCCTAAGATAGGAACATCTTTCCACTGGGGTCATATGGACGATCCAGGCAGCCTTCCACCACTCGCATTTATGATGGCAGACGTATTGGAGTTCCTCCAAGAGGGTCTGGACATGGGGCTTTCTCCTAACACTTTGCATAGTCAGCTTGCTGTTTTAGCTTCCGTTTTACATATTGGGGACGGGGGAGGCTCCCTTTCTCACCACCAAAAATTCGGACCGTTTTGAGAGACTACAAATTTGAAACCTATGGTTCACTATTATCCCACCTGGGACTTGACCAAAGTTTTTCAGGCCCTCACTAGAGCACCCTTTGAGCCATTAAGGGAGGCCCCACTTCACCGCCTCTCGTGCAAGGTTACCTTCCTTGTGGCTGTCATGTCTGCCAGATGGATTTTGGAGTTGGCGGCTTTGTCGGTGAGGAGCAACCTTTGTATTTTTCATCCAAACAGGGTGGTCCTGCTGATGGACCTGGCCTTTCTTCCTAAGGTTAACTCCTTGTTTCACCTGAGTTGATCCTGCCAGATTTCTGTCCCAGGCCTCACGCCTTGGAACAGACCTGGCATATGTTGGATGTTAGGTGGGTCCTCCGTATTTATATCTGAAGGACCGCTTCCTTTCGAAAGTCTGAATCCCTGTTCATCTCCTTTCAGCCGTCAACTCTGGGCCACAGGGTGACCCCTTCCACACTAGGGCGTGGATGCCGGGCTTGCATAGCCTGTACATATGAACTCCAGGCTCTCCTGGTGCCTCATGGGATCACTGCTCATACCACCAACAGTGTGGCCAAGACCGCAGCCTGGGCTACCCAAGCTTCAGTGGAAGAGATTTGTAGGGCAGCCACGTGGACTTCCCCTTCACTGTTTGTCCAGCATTGTCTTGATGCTTTCGCTTTGGCTGAGGCAGCGTTTGGCCGGTGTGTCCTGCAGAGGATTCATGAGGTGGCGGGAACTTCAGCCCAGCAGGATTCTCACCCGTGAGGACTGGCAAGCTTTGGCATGTCCCATCCTGGCACCTCCCGTCGATACACTAAGGAGAATGGGCGTTGGTCCTACCTGAGACACCCTTTCTCTTTGTGTTTGATGGGAGGGGCCAGCCCCACCCTGTCAGTTAGCTGGTCTGTCCCCAGTTGGGTGGGGGAGTTTGGTTGTCTTGTTTCTTTTAGGTGGCTTCCATCCACTTTGCTTTCATTGACAAACGTCACCAGGAGGTGGAACCTCAGAAGTTTCAACCCAGTCTATAGAGCTATGAGACAAGAATAACCCATCCTGGTACCTCCCATCGAACACAAAGAGAAAGGGCGTCTAGGATAGGGCCAATGCCCATTTTGAGTGCTTGCAAAAGGAAAAAATTTCCTGTAAATTCTAAAATTTTAAATTTTAAAACACAACACTATTGCTGCCTTGAACAAAAGCCTTTTTTCATTGGCTTATTATTTCCAATCCTAAATTTGACTTTCTTTTCCTTTTTTGCCATAAACTTTATAAAACAAAGTTGCTCTTTTGTTTTCCTATGTCATCACTAAGGTTATTAGGAAGATCAAAAGTATGTTAATCACCAAATATGTTGTTACTCCAAAATGCAGAATTTATCACTTAAGTTCCTACAGACTATGAAACTTAATGACTTGGATCATACATAATGCTCAGTAAAATGTAATTTGGTTCAGGGTAATTTACTACCTTTTTTTCTCTCTTCTTAAAGGTTTGATATTGCCTAATGGAGATATCAACTGGAATTGCCCATGCCTTGGTGGAATGGCTAGTGGTCCTTGTGGGGAACAATTCAAGTCAGCATTTTCCTGTTTTCATTACAGCAAGGAAGAAATTAAGGGATCAGATTGCGTGGACCAGTTTCGTGCAATGCAAGAATGTATGCAGAAATACCCGGATCTTTATCCTCAAGAAAATGATGATGATGATGATGAAAATGAAGATAATCAAAGCAAAGATTTAGAGACTACTCCTTCAGTGGGCAAAGAAAAGGATGGGTCTAGCTAATGAATGAGCATGGAGGCTGTGGTCTCCTTTCCATATTCAGAGACATTTAGATAGGGCAGAGTATCTTTTCTCCTTTCTTTCCACCACATTGATCCCAAAAGGAATGCACTTCTGTACACTGTATCATGCAAACTCACATACTGTGAAGAAGCTTCAGCCCTATGGTTTTAACAAATGTTGCAGTAGAATCAGTATAGAAGAAATGTAGACTGCACCAGTGCTTTATTACTTCTCTGGTTATGTTCAGTCTACGGGTTGGCTTTAAGAACAGCAATGGTTAATGCTCTTTTAGGAAAGCAAGAATATGGGATCAGCAAAATGTCAGTTGTTAGCCATCTTCAAGATTGTATATGATTAAAATTAATAGAGATTTCTCAGAACAACCAGAAAGATTCAGTAATCTGGGTAAAAATTTTGGTTAGTTATGTACTTGGTGGCACAGGAAGTTTGCATGTATAATTAATTTCTAATAGGAAATTATTGTTGATTTTCCATTTTAAAATAAATGTTGATTAGACCTAGTCATAACTGGGCAATCAGAGAAAAACATTGATTACTCTGTTCCTTAATGTTCCTAATCCTGTTTTGAGGGGTTTCCTTTGTTCCCTCTGCCAGCAGGTTGCTGACCCTAATAGGACAATTGCAATGTTACCTGGGGTAACACCTCTGCATAGGTATTGTGATTTGACTGTATATTAAAAGTGAATTCCTTTTACCTTACACAAGCCTCTTTTGTTAATGCTAATGACTGTTTCCTGTGACAGGCTACATTGATTTGTTCAAATGAGCAAGCAGGTAATCCTCACCTAATGACCATTCCGTGACCATTTATACTTACGGCCAGTCTTTAAAATTTGAGGCCACAGCACCACCACATGGTCACATGATCAAAATGTGATCATTTGGCAAGTGGCTCACATTTTTGACCACACTATATACTTCAACTCCCCCCTCTACTTCTTTCTTCTCTTTTGGCCATCCTGTACTTTGCTATTTGCTCTTACCATCAGCAACCACCAATTGATGTTTGCTGTCTTCTTCCCTGGAGGACAACTGAGCAAGCCATCCGCACTGCTCCCTCGCCTCTTATGGCCTCTGTCCCCAGCTTTATCCTGCTGCTTCCTCCCCATCCATGTCCATCATGTTCCCTTCAGCTGTGTACATCCCAGGTCTGCACCCTCACCCAGCACATGGATCCCATGCCAGCAGCAGAAAGATGGCAAAGGTCAGCTAGGGGCAGCAAGGTACAAGGCATCCAAAAATGGCCAGAGATAGACAAGCAGAGGGAATTAAACCAGAAGCAAATGTAGACGTGTGGAGTCCTTGTCTAATGACTGCAACTGGACCGCAACTACCGGAACTGCCATTGTTAAGCGGTATGGTCATGTGATATTCCACCTAACCATTTCTTTTAGCAGTGAAAAATCCTTTCTCAATTAGGGTCTTTGAATGAGGACTACTCGAGTCTTCTCATCTGAGGAGAATTCTGGCATCCTGTGATCTAAATTCTGGGACAAAGTGGCTCTGGAATTATCAAGGGATACCGATAGATGTTCTTTATGTAAAGCCATCCTATCCAATAATTTAAACCCTAAAGTTTTCAATGTACATGTCCCATATAGCCATGGTGATTAAGTCATATTTAAAGTAAATTTTCTGCTACAAATATTGCAGGAGTGTAATAAACATGTAAATGTTTGAGATTATATCTTTCAAGCAAAGGCTTGATCAAGTAGATATGAGTGGATGGGAAGAGGTGATTTCACTGATTTTCTTAGGTCTGATGCCCTGTACCTGCCAAAATGCGGGTAGTTGAACATTTAATAAATGTGAGGTCAACAGTTTTCTTTAAAAAAGAAAGATTTTGTAGCATCAAATTTGTTGTTTTTACATCTTGACAGGGTCAGAATATATGTGACATTTTAATGTTTTTACATACATTTTTTTTCATTTACTGAAGTAAAACACAAGCAAGAGTTTGACCCTTTCATAAAAACTGGCAAGAAAACATCTTCAGTCTGCATATAGCAGTGATGGCGAACCTATAGTACGAGTGCCACAGGTGGCACGCACAGCCATATTGGTTGGCACACCTGCACAGCTAAAAAAATGGCCCGTTTGACAACTTCCGGTTCCACTTCAGATGGAGTGCATTTGTGAATAAGGACCTAACCAGGGCAATAGAAAAATCAAGGGTTTATTATATAACCAATTTTGTAGCATCTCTGGCAAGAATGCTATTGGGAACAACTTTCTACAAAGGCAAGCTAAAAATGATGGAATTGCTTGAATGTCAGCCCCATTGCTTGCAGTGGGAATGTATGGCTTATTTTCTGTAGTGATTTCAAATGAACTCACCTTAAGGAAATTTAGTCCACTACAATATTCAAATGCAGACCTAGTAGCAATGCCTTTTGGACACTAAGGTGGCCCTGTGAGAACCCTATGGTGAACAGATAAGAGTGCTGTAACAGCTGACAGCATTACCCGAAAGTAGTTTTCAATGTTAACGTCGGTACTACTGTACCTGAATGAGATATACCTCAAATATATCTCAAGATAATATGCTTAGTCTTGTCAGGTTTTTGTTTCCATTTCTTGTGCCTAATTGCATATTCTGTTCTTCTTTGGCATTCATATTAGCATGCATGAGAGTCTTCCCCCAGTTTTATCCTTGGAACAGTTATGTGAAATAGGTTGTTCTCATTCACGGTGTTCTCTGGGTAGGTGGGAATTTGAACCTGGGACTCCCTAGTTTCAATCCACACTCATGCCCAAATGCAATTATTTTAAAATGCTGGTGAAAATGGATCAAACATCATTCTCTGGTTCCTGCTTCTGTTGCTGTTACTTTTCTTCATATCCTATACCAGTGATGGCTAACCTTTTTGCCATTGCTTGCCAAATGGGGGGGGGGGTACCAGGGTTGCATGTCCGAGTGCCCACACCCATAATTCGATTCACCCCACCCTCCCTAGAAAGGCTCTGGAGCCTGGGGAGAGTGAAAAGCAGGCCTTCCCCACACCCCCAGACCCTCCACAGGCTGTAAACAGCCTTTTTCTTGACTTCTGGTGGGCCTGGAAGGCCCGAAAATCAGCTGGCCAGCGTCCGCATGCATATCAAAGCTGAACTTAGGAGAATGCTCGTGTGCCCACCAATATGGCTCCACGTGCCACCTGTGGCACCCGTGTCATAGGTTCGCCACCACGGTCTTATACTCTACTATTTTTCCTCTTCAGTCTCTTCATTTAAATTTTGGGTATTTGAAAATTGCCTTTTCACTTATAAGCAGCTATAAACGCAGAGCTTCTAACAATATGTTTTATATGAATGAAATCCCTTCGGCTTAGCAATAAACCATCTAGCTCTTTATCTGACAGAACACTCATCAGACAAAAAATGAAAAAAATGCAGGCGATATAATATAAACATAGTTTATACAGTTTGTCCAAAATGATTTTAGCATTTTAATAGAAACTGTGATGAACTAAATAAAAATTCTGTGTCCATAAATTAACTGACATGCATAACAGATTCTACATTAAAAGGGCAGTAAGATTTATAATGCCTTGGCCAAAGCTTAAGTAAAAGACATTTAACTATATATTCAAAATTAAACTTCTTCCCTTAACCTATTGCCCATATTTTAGGAGAGATTATTTTTTAGTGCAAACACTTTAGTGCCTTTCAAAAGAAATTCCATAGTTTAGACCAGAGGTTTCCAAACTTGGCAGCTTTAAGACTTACGGACTTCAACTCCATAAGTCTTAAAGCTGCCAGGCTTGGGGACCTCTGGTCTAGAACAAGAAATGATATAAACAATTACATCAGTCATACTCCAGCACGTTATATGGAAATGCCTGGGTTTTAATGGCTGTTTTTAGAAGACTTATTTACATCGGTATCTAATGTTCCAAACCACAACAATGTTTTGCATAGTATATAACATTTACGAAGTACATATTAACGCTAGGCAGCTGGGAAGTCGCTCATTGTTCTGCAGCACAGATTGTGTACTTTTCTGACTATAGTCTCTGCCTAAGCAAAGGACAGCAATGTTAGTGGTGTTCATCTGTATCTGCTTTGGAGCACTGTTTGTTAGAAGAACCTTGGCTAGCAGTAAATAAATATGAATAGAAGCACCTGTTCTTTGAGATGTCTTGAACGTGCATACAGTATGAAAAAGGCAAGTGACCGAAGCTACAAAGTGGTAATATGAAGCATTTTAGGTAAAATGAGCACAACAGAAATTGAAAAATCAAATATTAACTTAGAAAACAAAAAAGGACCATTGAAAGAACTCTTGAAAGGACTTTCAAGAGGCAGTCAGGTCTTTAAATCGCCAATTTGGTATGTCTTTTGTGCAATCCAGTAGCAAATCTGATAACCCCAAAACAAATTACAATATTTCTGGTGATGCATGATACTCTTGCCTCATTCGTTCTCCTAAGAGAACTTGGTAGGCTCCTACAGTCCTTCATAGCAGTGGTCTTTCTGCATTTGTTTTATGCACGAGATGCTAAAATGCAGGACAAAACAGGAGAAGGCTGTTGTTACCAATGTTGCATTGTGGGAAAAACATTATAGAAAACAAACCTTTGGAATCTGGTGCTGATCAAGTTTTGGATAGCCAGCTATGTTTATTCTAATGTAACCGCATCCTGCCAGTTACCTCCTCACGACCGGTTCGTACACATAGGGAGGGCCTGATAGGGGTCCCATTGACTGCAAAATGTCGTTTGGTGACCCCTAGAAAAAGGGCCTTCTCTGTGGCAGGCCCGTCCCTCTGGAACGAATTAC
>JANHFP010001135.1:125665-138586 GCA_032468135.1 Calamaria suluensis
CTTCCCACCAAAGGTAGTCCCTATTTTTTCTACTTGCATTTTTACATGCTTTCGAAACTGCTAGGTTGGCAGAAGCTTCCGATTGACAAACTCAGCTGCCTTACCCACTGAGCCACTGTGTCCCTTAGAGGAGGATACCCACCAGCAATGGACTTGATTTCCATGATGATGGATAAACTGTTGGAAGAACTGATGGGCCAGGTTGAGGACAGATCATCCTAGAGAGAGCCTTTCTGTGTGGTCCAATGGTGGGTTTCAAAAATTTTCACTACTTGTTCAGTAGGCATAGCTAGATGGAGACATGTGACTGAGTAGATGTGGCCAACTTGATGTCACTCATGCCCATGCCTGCTCAGTCACATGACCCCCCCAATCAGCCATGCAAGTTAGGCAAAATTTTGGAATTTCCACCTATCTACCTCCACTCTCCCTTTGTCAGTCACCGCCATTTCTCCTCCTTTAGGAGCCCCAGCCTAAGCCCCACTTCCTCCCACACCACCGTCCCTTTGTTCGGGCTGCTTACCTTACACTGCAGCTGGTCAAGAGTCCAGAAGGCAAGCTGACTGGAGTTTTCGGTGGTCCCCAGCCAGTCACAGCTGCTGGCAAAGAAGCCTCCCATGACTGGAGGTCGCCGAACAGTACTGATGGGAAAAGCTACTACCATCACCGCCATGTTCTTTGCACAGGCACATCCCATTGGAATTGCAAGGCAATAGGATACACATGTGCGAGGAACATGGCGGTGACAAACATGGCGGCTGGAATGAGCAAGCAGCAACCAGGGGACTGGTTCAGGGGTATGGCCAGCCAGCCATTGCTACTGATTCAGTGACCAATGACAAATTATCGCTATTGGTTCTCCCAAACTGGTGTGAACCAGTAGCAACCCACCATTGGTGTGGACATTGTGAATCGATACCAACTTGATGGCATATAAGCAAATCAGACTATCATGAATTAGACCACAATTGCACAAATAAATAAAAAAAATCAAGGCAAAATAGTTATATTCTGAAGACATCCAAAGCAAAGTTTGAACATTTCTACAATGGAAGGAAGTGTACAGAGAAATGGAATGCTCCAAATTCCACAATTCATGCAAGGGCCATATCTACTGAGGATGTTTTTATTTGGATTCCTGCACAGGGCAAGACCTTTTCCAACTCTCTGATTCTTCAGAACCACATCAAATGTTCATCAACTAGAAAAGGAGACAATCATGTACATTAACGCTTAGCAAATCAGTCAAACCAATTCTTAAAGTGCAAAAATCATAAATCCTAAAAATTCAATGCAAACCTTGGATTAATAAGCTTTGAATACATGACTCCAAACATATTGTCAACCATATTTTGTATGGGAAACACAGTAGTGCATGGACACATATTTGTAATTACCTGCATTCTTTCACCAACTATTTATCCCTGCTACTGTGCTACTATCCATACTGGAAATATTAGGAGAAATGCATTCCAATCACACCCACAAAACAACACCCCCAATCACAGTCCTTGAGACTATAAGAATATTTGACATGTTGCCCTTCATAATGGCAAATTTGATGTGCTTCCTTTTGGCCTCAAAACAAATTTTTGCAATGGAAAGGTGTTTTTTTAAGAGTCAACCCTTCGACTCAGTCATCTTCAGCTGCGAAGTCAGGCATCCTCAAGGGAATTCAATTTTTTTTCCAGTCCAGCAGTTTTATGAACCTGCTTGTAAATATTTCTCCTTCAGTGTCTAGTTGAAGGGCTCCAGAAGTCCACAGTAATAACCCTCCATTCCTAAATTTACACATTGTAGTCCAGGCACTACCAAATCAAACCAATTTCTTATATTCTCTATTTAGCAAGTGTATTTAGTTTTGCAGGTTGGATGATACCTTCTTTCCATTATTTCTGCTGATTTGAATCCTGCCTGAAATTTGTCTCATGCCACCCAAGCGCATATCCTTTAGAAATCCACCTCTTTAGCAACTGTGTCAGCTGCCACTTTTCAAGTTCTTTCAGGGTTCACTACAGTTCAGAATAGTTAGGCAGCCAATTTATTAATTCCCCTGTGCAATTCACTGAATATTTTAAATTTGGCTTTATCTATAGATACAATATTACAAGCTAGCAATTACTCAGAAGATAATTGCTCTTAATAAGAGAAAGGCATTCTTTGTTGAAGAATGAATTAAACAGCCAACAGTTCTATTATGTTGCTTCCATCAGGGTTCTAATCATGTAAAGGAAACATTTCCCCTACAAAAAAATTACTTAACCTCTCTTCTTGAAGTCTGATCTTTCATTAGAAGGCAGCTGGTTTGTCTAGGAGAGGGGAGGCCACTTTTTCAAGCCTTAGGCCCAAATTTATTAATTTTATTTATTTTGCACATTTCTGAATCACCCATTTCCGTCAAATGCAAATGTAAGCCCAATACCAAAAACTATTGATATATTTTAGCTTAGAAGCTCATGCATATCTATGCCAAATATGTATACTATACCTACTCTGAGTCTTTTCCCACCAGTTTTGATACAGGCAACATTACTCATGGTGAGTTAAAGCCCTCATTGCAATCCTTTCCTGACATACAATTGATAGAGCAGTTATGATTTTATAAGGACCATAAAATAATAAAACAAATCTAATAACCAAGCACAGTAATTTGGTACTGAGATGATGTACAGGAGGAATTGTGAAAGAGAGGCAGCTTAACACATTTTAAGCACAAAAACAACAGTGGAGATATTTTTTACTCCTGAAACAGGATAGGCTAATAATTTACGATTCAAGAACAATAGCAGTGTAGTAAAATAGGACCACAATGCAAGAAAATGCTTAAGTTAAGCCAAAAGGCTTTCCCTTCTAGTGTAAACAATCAGTTGCAATACATGAAAGTAAGAATATAAATTAATATACATATGAATATTAATTAACCATACTTCCCATTTGCCAGTCATTCACACAAATAGTAAAACCAGCCTACAGCTTCTTCACATTTTCCTTATTGCTGGCAGCCTTAAACATGCTTTTGTTGCAGGGTGAAATGCACCCGGTTCAGACCGGTTCGGCCAATCCGGTAGAGATGGCAGCAGGTGGTTCGGAGAACCGGTAGCAAAAATCCCTGGCCCCGCCCCCTCTGTGTGATCGCCGAAGTCTTATACGTTTTAAAGGATTTTTTCTCTACCTAAGTATTCGCAGGATTAGGTAGACAAAATTCCTTTAAAATGTGAAGAAGGCATCAGAGTTTCACAGTAGAGCCCTGTGATCATGCATTTTTTTTTATATTTAAGTATTTGCTGGGGGAAAAAAATCCTTTAAAATGTAAGAAAAAAAAATCTTATAATTGTGGGCTCTACTGTGATCCTCTGAGGCTTTCTATACATTTTAAAAACATTTTTTGCTACATATTCCCCAGAAATGGTAGTAAAAAAATGCTTTAAAAAGGTATAAAATCGCCCACGCCCACCCAGTCACATGACCCACCCACCACCAAGCCACGCCCACAGAACTGGTAGCAACAAATCTTACATTTCACCCCTGTTTTGCTGTGATGTTGTTTATAAGCTTTTGAGATTGGATTTCAAAGGATGCTGTTCACAGATCGCTGCTGAGTCTCATGTTATCAAGGGGTGAGTGTGTTGGTCAAGCAACACTCACCCTTTCTGTTTGAAACAGGCAAATTGTTGAACACAGAAATTCTAGTAGCAATAGCACTTAAACTTATATGCCACTTTATAGTGCATTACAACACTCTTTAAGCAGTTTACAGAGTCAGCATATTGCCCCCAATAATCTAGGTCCTCATTTTACTAACCTTAGAAGGATGGAAGGCTGAGTCAACCTTGAGCCACTCAGATTTAAACTCCTAGAGCCCTGATGGCGAACCTATGGCACGGGTGCCACAGGTGGCATGCGGAGCCATATTGGTGGGCACATGAGTGTTGCCCTAGTTCAGCTCTGATGCACATGTGGGCAATGACCAGCTGATTTTCGGGCCTTCCGGGCACACCAGAAGTCAGGAAAGAGGCTGTTTCCAGCCTCTGGAGGGCCTGGGGATGTGGGGAAGGCCTGTATTTCACTCTCCCCAGGCTCCAGTGCCTTTCTAGGGAGGGTGGAACAAATTGAATTATGGGTGTGGGCATGCGGATACACAATACCCCCCTGGGCACCCCCCACTTTTGGCATGCTATGGCAAAAAGGTTAGCCATCACTGCCTTAAGGGTTCTAGCATTGTAGCTTCCAAAAATATGAAGTATCACAGTCCAAATAGGATACAGATGTTAGTTTGGGTCTGCAGCTGGACTATTAATTCATGACCCTTTGTAGCCTAACATACCACATTATAAATTCATTTCTACCACAGCACTGATCTAGTAATTGTTGCAGATCTAACCTCAATCTATCCTGGATTTATTCACATTTTACACTAAGGTAGGTAATTGAGAGTTTCAGGTTATTTTGAGTTTCAGCTCCCATTGACTCAATAGCAAAAGGTTGAGGGAGCTGAAGTCCAAAGCAACTGAGGGAGCACTCGGATGGAATGCCTGCTTTGGCAATTAGGAACACCACCGCCAGGTGTTGTCCCAAATCTAGCATGAGATTGGCAGGTTCCTGTTGAGAACACTTTCCAGCTGCTGCTTCTCTCCCCACCCCACTCCAGTGTGGAATTCCAAGTGCACAGCACATGTATAAAGTTAAACATAAATCTAACTTCCTGCAGGAGAAAAAACATTTTCTCAGACAAAGATGGGTTAGACGGGAAGAACAGCAAATAGGGACAATATCTCCCCAACTAGCACATCTGCAGCCTAATTTCTGCCATCTGAAGTAGCTTTTCCAGACAATCAAAACTTCACGGGGATTTTTCATGCTAATTTTTCTTTCAACGCAAAGTCATCTCCTCATGAACAAATTCTCCCTAGCAAAAACTGATCTGTGTGGTTCCTCTGGGATGTAGCAAATAACTCTTCCATTTTTGTTGTAGATTAAATGGCTAAGATCATTCTTCTGAAAATAAAATTCTAACAAACTGAATATTAATATTGCTATAGTTACTGCTGCCACAGCTGCTACTACTAACCACAATATGTAATCTTACTTACTGTGTGATCTCTCCAGCACACGGTTGGAAAGTACTTAGGAAAAGATAAGGAAAAATTACCATAAGGTGTAGACCAGACAATAGCTTCATTGGAAACTCTCAAGAAGAGACTGGACTGCCATCTGTCAGACACGGTGTAGCGTCTCCTGATTGGGTGAGGGGTGTGTGTGTTGGAATAGGTAACCTACAAGGTTCCTTCCAATTCTGTGAATTAATCTGTTATTATAACAGCAGACTTTATCCTACATCATCCAGATTTCTGTGCTGCTTTAGACGCATGGGATTGCTTATGCTCCCACTGTTCCCATTCCCCATTTTCTGAGAAGTTTACAAAGTTAAAACCTGGCACCAGTTGGGCTCACAAGCTTATGGGAAGTTGGATTGTTCTTATCCTACTTCCCAAATGCAACCAGGGAGCCTTCTGTGCTTCCTGTAGGAGAGCCAGTTGAGCGAGCTTCAAGGTAAAGGAGATCACAGGACTTTTGTCCTGAATGCTATATAACAGCATGAAACGACGGACAGAATTCAGACCAGGGCAAGACTGATGCAACAGATGGAGCTGATAAACTGTTTTCCTGAAGACTGCTGATAAATTATGCTCCTGGACAGGACAAAATAGAGTCCAGGAGGATCCAGAAGTCTGAAACCTGATCCCAAAGAACCAGGAAGGATTATTTCATCTATCACAAGAAAGACCATTTCCCCAGAGCATCGCTATTACAAACTAGCATGCTTGCAGATTGTTTAAATATTTTAAAAGAGGTGTTAAGACTTCTTGGCTTAATAAAGGATGCCCTGCTTGGGAATCAATAGATGATTAGTGCAGCATATAACTGTAGTAAGAAATGGAATGGAATGAAATGACATGAAATATCTTTGTTCGACTTCCTTTTCTCATTTCTCTTTGATGTCAACAAAACGAAGTGAGAAGCAGTGAGAAAACAGTACAGTTTTGTAATAAGAACTGATTGTATGAAATGTGATTGTGTTGTTTAGGACTTGGGATATGAATCCCTTTCCTTTCTGTGCTGTCCCCAGTTGCCAGGCTCCATTGGGAGATCCTGCCCTGAGAACCCCATTTAGCAAATGCATAATACATACTTGATTGTTACTTATTATTATAAGGTTCAGATATCTATCCTGTGGGTATATTTTCTTGGTGTTCAAACTGCAACACAATGTTTTGAAGAAACTATTATTCTCACATACTTATCCCTTAACCTTGTGGTTTTTTAACATGATTATCCTGATGCACATTTTATCACACCCATCCCAGGCCAATTCCTGGAAGGCCCTGCAAGACTTAAATTCTGGCAGTCACAAGAAGGCCTTCTGCTCTCTGCTAAGGCTATGTGATGTGATCTCATGAAAAACTGTGCTTGGGTCTTATTTTCTTGTTGTTTAGAAAATCCATAAGGCCCACATTTCTCCTAACAATCTATAAATATTTAGTTGGTTTTAGCATTGATTTTATTATTGCTATTATTACTATTTATAAACTCTATCTTTTTAACTTTTAATGTTTTTGTTTTTTAAAAAAGCAAAATTTCTTAGCTGCCTTTGAACGTGCACCAGAGCAGAAAGTTTGCAAGAACATCAATAACAGGAATAACAGAAAAATGCAAAAAGGAATGGTGGCTCAAAGATATATGGCTATACATATCAGAAATGAGATTAAAAAGAGAAGTGTAGGAACAAGATTCTCATAGAATCCTGGTCTAGGGGAAAGGATTGAACACACAGCAAGTGTAAACCTAAGAGAGAAACAACAAATAAAAGACAATAAATTTGATAAGCTGGAAGTGTTATATACAGATGTCAGAAATTTGTTGTAGAAAGAAAAAGTTTCCAGAATGGTAATGATTGCTACTGTTTCACAAAGAAATGTTGCATTGTTGCATTGACATTTTAATCCAATATTACTAGAAGTGAAGGAAGTTTGGGCATTTACAATATTAAGGTTCCACAATGGATGAATATTGACTGTGAACAATTAGTGTATCTATCAAGCAGCTATCTAACAGTTTGATTGGTCCTGTACAACTTTGTTCTCCCTCAGTTCCTAATTGATAGAGTCCATTAACAGATGCACACCATGGCGGTATAACTTTGATCTTCGAGTTTATTTTATTCCCACATCTACTGCTTTGTCATCTTGTCTCATTTGCTTTCACTGCTAATTCAGTCCTGTTGGTTGTGATCGCTTCCAAGATTGTGTCTATGTGCCTGTGGCATCATCATGTCATCTGCAAAGCCACAGTATCACCCACAAAATCAAATCAGTTACTAAAACATTAATTTACCATGTTTAATGTTTACAGATGAGCTTGATAATAAAGGAGGAGGCGGAGAGGAAGCAACCTAAATTAAATTACTCAAAATGGAATGTACTTTTCCACGGTCATAAAACAAACATCTAATGTGAAAAGGAGGAGGAGCAGTCCATCAAGTTTATTCTCAGAAGAATAAAACTCTTGTTAATGTGTCAGTACACATTCCAGGATGCATTCTTCTTTCCATTGAAGTCTGAGAAATGAGTAACTTATGAATTTTGGTTAAACAAAACAATTTAATTTTCTGCTGCTAGATGAAGTCATTTTAATGGCACAACAGGCAGTGGAAAATAAATAAAATTCAAAAAAGAAAAAGAAATCTAGCCATGGCTTGCACTCCCTATGCCAATAGTGTGGGGCGTATTATGTTTTTTTTCTCTTGTGATGGGCAGTTTGTTTATTCTTCTACCAGCTGTATTAATTTAATGTATTATTCATCTGATGAGACCACTAGAATATTTAGCAGTTTATTTTCTTCTTGCATTGTTTCTTAAGTGGATCCATATTTCTCCTAGGTGGAGTATAACAACATCCTTTGTTGCTGGGATACTATGATTCTACAGTAACTTATTATTTTTTTAACCAATGATTAAGATATGGTAGCCTAGAATTTCAGTTAACAATTTCATGAACTGAGTGCAGTTGTTGAGTCTGTCAAGCTATCAATGAAAGGGAAGTCAGGAATTTCCTTTCAGAGGCAAGCAAATCAAAATGACAAAAATCTAGAGAGATGTGAAATTAGTTTATGAAAAGAGCCTTTGACTTTTTAATGTCAAGCTCTGCCAAGATTAGAGCATTATAAACTGCTTTGGCTTTTGTATTTCTTTAGCGAGCCAAATAACCAAACAAAGATATTGGCTGCATTCTCTAGTTGACTGGTGTTGCTTGTTTAGAACTGAAAGAGTCAAATTTTGTTTTTAGGCCTTGACTCCACAAACATCCCCAATATGGAAACTTCTTCACAGAGGGCAATTTTATTCAATTTCCCCCACCCCCACCTCTATGCAATGATTTAAAGACTTTTTGCATATATATTTGTATATATATATATATTGTATATATTCAATATACTCCTCAGGGAACTTATTATAGTGGAATCACACAAAACACTTGTTTCTGAAAGTAAAGAGCAAATTAAAACTAAAAATCCTTGAACGTCCTTACTTTTTTTCTAAATAGAAGGCATTCTTCCAGAATAAGATTACTGAGCTTTAAGACATAAACAGCCAAATCCATTTAGATTTCTCATTGGAACGAAAATTCTGGCCACACAAACTGCTCTCTAAAATGGAAGTTCTCTACTTTCACAAGCCTTTGTGCCACCATCCTCTCTACATGAGAAACTTCTTACACAGGAAAATACCAAAATCGGTCATGCCCCCCAAACTACGCATGCAACTCTCTCAAGCAACTGGAAGAAACAAGGACCTGTCTCAGGGAAATCCCTTACAAAGGATTTCCTGACACATAAACTAGCACTGAGCCTTGCTGAAAAACTTAACACAACTTTGCTTTCTTCTCATGGAATCTGTGTTAAAGGATCAAGTATTTTTTTCACTGATTTTTCACTACTCCAGGATTTGCTGCATTGTATTAATGTTGCGCTAGCAGTGTACTTTGTATAGGAAAGGTGTCAACTGTAGGCACACTGGTCTGGAGGGATCTTTGGTGCCTTCTGAGCTTGGTTGCTTTCTTGCAGACATTTCAATGGGGAGTGGGGGTGCAGTTTTCATCACAGTTCATGACTCATTTTGTGAATAGAATATAATAGAATGGAATGGAATGGAATAGAATAGAATAGTTGGAAGGGTCCATGGAAAGTAGCAGGCAGGTTCATGGGTCAGTCATTATTTTGAAACTTTTAGCTATTTTAATGAATGTAAATTTATTTTGCCTCCTTTTTTATTTCTTTTCTCCTTTTCTCTTTATTTCTTTTTTATTTCTCCAAAGCACATGAGGGTAAGACAAGAAGCAATGGGTGGAGAGAGTGCCGAGAAGAGCAACAAAGATGATTAGAGGACTGGGGACTAAAACATATGAAGAATGGTTACAGGAACTGGGTATGTCTAGTTTAATGAAAAGAAGAACTAGGGAAGACATAATAGCAGTGTTCCAATATCTCAGGGGCTGCCACAAAGAAGAGGCAATCAAGCTATTCTCCAAAGCACCTGAGTACAGGACAAGAAGCAATGGGTGGAAACTAATCAAGGAGACAAGCAACTTAGAACTAAGGAGAAATTTCCTGACAGTTAGAACAATTAATCAGTGGAAAAACTTGCCTCCAGACGTTGTGAATGCTCCAACACTGGAAGTTTTTAAGAAGATGTTGGATAACCATTGGTCTGAAGTGGTGTTGGGTTTCCTGCCTGGGCAGGGGGTTGGACTAGAAGACCTCCAAGGTCCCTTCCGACTCTGTTATTCTATTCTACTATTTCCTTGTAAAATTAATACATGTTGTAAAAGTAGAAAATCAGTTCAAGGGGTTTTTAGGGAGAATTATAATATCAAAATCAATATTTGTCATAATTTTTTTCTGTTCTACTTTGGTCAACTGAGATATGGAATATCGTGTCTAGAGCTTGTCACCCCATTTTAGGAAGGGATACTGACAAAGTGCAGTGTATCAAGAGGAAGACAACTAAGATAAAAAAATCCTAGAAGAAAAATAAAAATAAGGAGAATAGGTGGAGGTGTTATATGTCAAGTCAATTTGCTGAAATTGGCATATGAGGTTAAATAAATATATAGTAGTCAAACTATTTTTTTTCATTAGGTTGGAGAAAAATTAGGAAAAAAACACAGTACTACTTTTAAATATCTGAAGGACTGTTATCTAAAAATAGAACACAATTGTTCAGAGTTGTTTGAGCAAAAATTAGAAGTAGTAATGGGCTTAAAATACAAAGAATTTGATCTAAGTTGAAAACCTAGTTTGGTGTTGAATTACAGATAATGTGTTAGAAACAGGAAAACTAAGTTACAATGCCTTAAACACCAAGCCAACTGGGTGATTTTTAGCCCTAAGAAGTGATTAGCAATGGCAAATCATTCCTAAAAAATGTTGTGTCAAGAGTTCATGCAGTTGCCAGGAGTCAAAACTGACTCAAAGACACACACAAAAAAAGCAGCTGGTCATCAGGAAAAAATATGTTCAATCAATAAAAAACATATTCAAAAATATTTTAGGAAGATGATGGACTTCGATAGAAATTCTTAAACAGAAGCTTGAGGGTAATATTATGGGATAGTATAGTCTTCAACTGTGTAATGACTGCACTGTTTGGAGAAGAGATCCATATACCTTTCAGTTCTTGCTTTCTGTGATAATACAAAACATATGGGATCCTATCATAATCCTATCATAATAGGAATTCCTATCAGAATTCTCCAGCCAAGCTCTGCTGGCTGGAGAATTCTGGGAGTTGAAGTCCACAAGCCTTAAAACTGCCAAGTTTGGGAACCTCTGTTAAACTTAGAACTATATTTTTCCAAAGTTGGGGAAGAATGTCCTTCAATTTTGAAGGATGCTAAGGCAACGTTAGTGAGCACACTAGAGTTCTCATATCTTTTCTGTCCCCCGTTGACTGAAAATCATGCTATTAAATGTCTGCAATCGTAATTCCAAAATTTAGGGAAAAGATAGTTGTGGGTCACTTGAAAATTGGCTCAGAGGTTTCTAGGTACTGGTCTATATCTTCAAAACATTCATGAATAGTAAAATCTACTCCCTTGGATCCAGCTGTATAAAATGGATTTAAATTTTATGATCTTGGGAAAAGAAACTGAACACAAAGAATGTGGAGGGGGGGTGGTCAACAGAGTCCCTATAAGGACCACTGTTTTCCCTTCTATTTTATAATCAGCATTTTCCAAATCCTGTCAACATGTGCCAGTCTCTTTGTATTAAATCTCAAGCTTATACCACTGGGAAAGATAAAAGCTATGAAAAAAAATGTGCACATGGTTTTGTCTTCATATGAATCATAAAATTAAAATGTGCTTTGCAGTTTTGCTCCCATTCTGTAATTCTATTCTAGATATATTTTTAATTATTTCTTATGAGGACCCATAAGTATGTAGTCATGAATTTGTTCTAGTTATCCCTCTCCCTGCCAAAACCTAATAAGGAATTATCAGATTTCTTGCAAATATGGATTTTAGAATTAAAAATGAGGATTAATCAGTAGCAGACTTAATCGTTTAAGGAAGGAAGACATACCATACTCATTATTCAGTACATGGTTTTTGTATTTTTATATTTTTTTATGATGAATGTATTTTTATGTTGACTATGATCATCATTTATCACATAGCTTTTATGTACACTGAGAGCTTATGCACCAGAGACCAATTTCTTGTGTGTCTAATCACACTTGGCCAATAAACAATTCTATTCTATTCTATTCTATTCTACTCTATTCTATTCTACTCTACTCTATTCATTGTGTGATGAATAATAGGAATGAATAAACCTTTGTACTGGCCCTCTTACATTCAAATGAGCAAAGGTAATAGGTAGAATATAAGATCATGCTCGTACAGGAGCTGTTCTCTCACTCAAATAGCGTTAATTAAATACCATTAAGCAAAGCCTTTTGGCCTCCAAAATTGCATTAAAGTTACATTGAAGGATATAAATTGTACGTAGCATTAGCTACATGGATAAAATTAATGCTACCGTGAAGAAGTGTTCATTTTTTTTCTTGCTTAAATGATGTTTTTAGCCATCAAACCTCAGAAACAGACTTTTCCCAAAAACATTCCACTATTTTAATAAATTAATATTACTAAATATTGATATTATAAATAAATAAAATAAATAAATAAATTTTGGGCACTACTGTATTTTTTTCCTTACAGTTTTACTGCAACTGACAAGGTACTGGATGCCCTCTAGTGGTAACAACCTGCCATGTCTTATAATCATATTTCCCCAATACGCATTTCTTTAACCATTTGGCTTTGCAAAACCTTTGAAAAAGGTGTTTTGAATGGATAGGAGCACATACAAAGCATCTCTTTTTCAAATGGTAAACCAGTGCTTGTGTGTCTTTAAAAAATTGTAAAGAGGTGCAGAATTTGCACATACCTCTTTATGTATAACTCACCGGTATTCTACAAAAAAGGACTAAAATATTTGGATCTTTGCCCAGGACTCTTTGAAGTATTCAGAAAACCGGACTCCTTCTATAAAGACTATTTAGTAAGTTTATGTATGCTTAACCACCATGTGGCTTATTTAACTGCAAATATTTGCTTAATAACTTTGGGAAAGGTGGCCATAAAATCAGGCAAAACTCCCTTAACAACCGCCTTGCTTAATAACACAAGTTATGTTCCCAATTGTGGTCAAATGTAAAGGACTCCTTGTATATATATATATATAATGTATGTATGTATGTATGTATGTATGTGTGCCTCGGGCCGAAGACACAAGCCTGAAGATGACGAATGAGACTTCGTCGAAACGTCACCAGGAAACTTCCAATTCTACGCGGG
>JANHFP010001135.1:170901-182009 GCA_032468135.1 Calamaria suluensis
TGGAGGTCATCTAGTCCAACCCCCTGCCCAGGCAGGAAAACCTACAACACTTGAGACAAGTGTTTATCCAATATCTTATTAAAAACTTCCAGTGTTGGAGCATTCACAACCTCTGGAGGCAACCTGTTCCACTGATTGATTGTTCTAACTGTTAGGAAATTTATCCTTAGTTCTATGTTGCTTCTGGGAATTATATAGGTAGTTCTCAACTAACAATCACAACTGTGACCAGAATTTATCTTGCTAAAGAAGGCAGTCATCTGAGATTTTGTCTTTTGTACCACAGTTGTTAAACAAATCACTGCAGTTGTTAAATGAATCACACACCCCCTTGACTTTGATTGTTGGAAGCCAGCAGGGAAGGTTTCAATCAATTATTGTTGATCACATAATCCCAGCCATTGCAAATAAATGCAAGTTGCCAAGCGCCCAAATTTTGATCACAAGATCATGGAGGTGCTGCAAAATTCGTAAGTGTGAGGACTTGCTATAAATCACTGCTTTCAGTGCTGATGTAACTTTGAACACATGCTAAACAAGTGGTTGTAAGTCAAGAACTACATGTATATAATCTGATATGTTTGGAGAGGCTCTGATTTTGGAAGGTTGTCCTATTACATTTCACCAAACCCTCTACAGATATCAGTGTTATGTATAGCTGGCAAAATACTTCCGTATAGTATGTTTATCTTGCAGAATTTGTCTTGCAGTATAATCGCTGCAAGAATCAAATACTTTGGTTATTTCTCTTTGAAAGGTTGACATATTACTTTTTCTAGTCTGATTCAGATTTTGTACTCAGATTTTGCAGAAAGGCAGGCCTGAAATACCTCCTTATCAAGCATTTATTAACAGGTGCATTTTATATTTCTCTTGCATAATATATTAAACCTGACTATAGCTGTGCTATCCTTTTCTTGCCTCCAGATAATACAGGTTACCTATAAATCTAAAGACAACTGAATATTTTATTCCTTTCTCCTGTGATAATTTGTATAATATCACTGTATTCCTCCTAAAGGCAGATGTTTTCTGCACTGTTTTGTGCATACTTCAGAATCTGTTTGTAAACTTTTGATACTGCTTTTATGAACAATTTTGTGTAATCTTCTCTTGCCTAGCAAATGCATCTGTGAAACAGCAGTATTATGATAACCTACGCTGGATTCAGGAAGCCAGAAGACATAATTTGGTATGTAAATCCAAGTACAATGATTCTTAATTGGAATACAGTGCCATTGTTTCATATTTTTATTCTATTTATTTTTATGATGTTTAATTTACCATTCTGCCCATAGGATACCCAAGGTGACTGACAATGTTAAAAAAAAATGCCTTAAAATTATTTCTTGAAAGAACATGTAGCAGTTTTATCATCCCAATTCCATTGCGCGGTAGGGCATCCCATCAAAGTCGAGAGCCCTTCATGCTTGTCTGTTGAAGCAATTTCCACATACTGCAATCCAATGTCTTTCTATTAATCTCATCTCGACCTACTTTTTGGGCTTAAGATGGCTAGCACGGTCCTCATGGTTATTTTTCTATTTTTTTAAAAAAAAAATACTTAAAAATCAGATGCCAAGGAGAAGATAAGGATGTTTATGTGTAAAATTAGAGTTTGTAAATAGAAAAAGTTTGGGCAGATCGCTGCCTTCTATAGCATAAATGGTACACATAGAAGATAGTATTTGTAATTCGAGGCTGAACTGTGGAGATCCTTGGTTCTCTCTGAACTTCGTGGCTTTCTTGCTGACACTTTATTACCAAACTAGATAAAATGTTACCTACTTAGGTAATAAAACATCTGCAAGGAAAACACCAGACTTGGAGAGTACCAGGGACCCCATAAGTAACTCTAAAGCCTTACATGCAAGATGTCCCTGGTTTGAAACCAGCAGTATTTTTTCAATTAATAATTTTCTTTCTCTGAGGCACACATTTTTCTGAAGCATTTTTTCATTTTTTTAAAAAAAGGAATTCGGTAGTTCAGGAAATGAAAATAGCAATGTAAAAGAAAATATTTCTGCTGGGTTTTGATTCAGGAATATTTTGCACATCAGGCAAGGGTTATCCTAGTAAGGAACATCTGTTGTCACAGCATCTGCAGCAGATGTTGCAGAGGGAAGATGAAAGGGAGGAATTTCTTTCCAGCAGCAGGGGAATTAATCATGGTAGCTTGAACTCTAGACTGAATACCTTGCAAGCATCTCAGCCTGGACAGGACTGTCTTAAATTTGGTTTGAAGTTAAATCAATGAGAACACAGCAGAAGGGTGCCACATAGATATGCCTTATATGTGAATTGTGGGTTTTCATGCTAAGGCATGTCCTATCACTGGCAAGCAATATTAGGCCCTAATACTGGCTTGCTACTGTCTCCTTGCTGAGTTTCAGCCTATAGAATTAGCAGTGTCCTTCAGATATCTTTGGCCTGGGACAATAACATTGTCTCACCAGCTTTAACAATGGTAAAATCAGACTCAGAATTTGTGAGTCTGTTTATTCTCTGGAAGCACTCTGAATACTTAAGAATTTGTAAATTAAAAATAATTCCAAATTCAACTTAATTCTAATTTGCTTTCATTGCAATAAAGTTCTTGTATGATGACTATAAAAAAAAACCCTTTAGATGAGTAATTTTTAATATTGGGAGCCAATATGCTCATCTTTCCAGGGAAAAGCCATATAATGCCTCTAGGAGAAAGTCATTATTGCAAGTTTTTGTATATTACAGACACGAATATAGAATAACAGAGTTGGAAGGGACCTTGGAGGTCTTCTAATCTAACCCCGTGCCCAAACCCTACATCACTTCAGACAATTAGTTATCCAACATCTTCTTAAAAACATTCAGTGTTGGAGCATTCACAACTTCTGGAGGCAAGTTGTTCCACTGATTAGTTGTTGTTTAACTGATTAAGAAAAGCTACCTCTTTAGATTCCAGCCCCATCCCTAGTCTTAGCTTTTAAGTAATAATAATGTAAGACTTAGTAATAGACTTTGAATCATGATTTTAAATGAGTGGCAAATGGAAAATATATTTAAAGCTAGATATTATGAAATATAAATGGAGATAAAATCATAGGCAGAAATCCTTAATTATGGAGGATGGATATGTGCAAATTCATTGTCCTGATTTCTTCATTAAACAGACTGGCATTGTCTCTGATCCACATCTGGACTGTGGAGATAACCCATGGATGTTATCATTATATTATTTCTATATTTTAGGTTGTTGGTTCTCAAGCCAGAATTCTGTATTCTGATCAAAAAGGACGTGTAGCTATTGCACTGGCTATTAACAAAGGCATTGCTGAAGGAAGAATTAAGGTACAGTTCTTCTGGTGCTTTTATTCAATGTAACCTGTTAATTCTCTTTGACATGGTAGATTGATTTGGAGATTGAAAAGGTCATACTTATAAAAAATTTCAATAAAAAGAAAAAAAGAAAAGGTCATAGTGAGAGAAGTAGAGTAGATGATGGGACAAGAATGTTTCTTATAAATATGCAAACTATGTAAAGTCAATGAATTTCCAGTAAAGTAACAAAATTCTAATTGTTTGAAATGAGTGTGACTACAATATAATATTAACCACAAATTGTAAACATATCACATCCCATTATTCAGATTACTGAATAATTTCTTATTGAAAAACCACACAGTATTTCCTAATTTAATGAAGGGAGGTCTTGTGTGCTTCCAGATGCTTTCACTATACAGATGAGGTACAGAGCCCCAAGACCAAATTCAACCTCACAGCCTTCAATTTTACAGCTTCTGAAACTATCAGTTTTCAGGTGCATGATTTCCCAGCTTTTCTGGCACTAAAAATGCAAATATCAGATTGCTGATTTCCCTATTCAGGAACTTTACCTGTAACAGAACAAATGATCTCTTCATCTAAATGAACATAATTATGCCCAGTTGATTCCAGTCTATTTTTCCCCTGTAAACCTGTACTTCTTTTCCAGGCGCCAGTTGTTCTTAGTCGAGACCACCATGATGTGAGTGGGGCAGACAGTCCTTACCGAGAAACCTCAAATATCTATGACGGTTCTGCATTTTGTGCAGGTTAGCTGAATAGATTGCAAGCATTTCTAGTAAACAGAATTTCTATACGATGAACAACTACATTTCATGCCTACAACTGGTTCACCTTTCGATGTAAAGATTTCATTTCCCATAGTGGTTGCTTGTAAATCAAACTGCCCCAAAACTGCAGCACCTTGGAGAGTAATCCTGCTGTTAGTACAGAATGCAAGAAGTAGACAGAAAACGTAATATTAAAACATGATCAGTGAGAAATTGCATCTTGCAAGTTGAGATGCAACAAAGAGTTAAGGGGGTGAAAGGGGAGGGGAAATCTGTATTTGAGACCTGAACTACAGAAAATATTTAGAAGAAAAGAGACATAGGAGTTCTCTGCTGGTGATCTTTGGGGCAGGAGAAAACCAGGAAAAAGAGGGATTAGAATGGAATATTTTGAATCCAAGAGTATTCCAGACTGTAACATTTTGTAGTAGGGATCAACGTATGTGTGCAGTTAATTATGTGTAATCTGAACCTGAGGTCAAGATAGTTCTAGAATGGCCAAATATAACAGAAAGCAAAATGCATTTTAAAAGGAGAAATGTCAAACAATAGCAATAACTTTTAGGCTTATATAGTGCACCATAGTGTTTTACAGCATTCTCTGGGAAGTTTACAATGTAGGCATTATTTGCATATCATCCCCAGCTTTTTATCAACCTGAGAAGGATGGAAGGCTGCCAACGTTGAACCCTATCAGGATCGAACTCTGGGTGGTGAGCAGAGTTTGCTGCAGTACTGCAGTTTAACCAGTGTAACACCAAGGCTCACAACTCACTTTTTCCTACTTCCAGTTGTCTAACTGTACCTACTGGAAATCTCAAATGGCAACCCTGTCCTCTTTTTGCATTTAAATTTCCTATATATATTTAAATACCAGATTTGGCCACACCTTTGGTGGGACATCGTCGCCGGGGGGGCGGGTGAGCGCTGGCTGCTGAGAAAAAAAAACGAAAAAAAAACCCGGAGACCATCGGTGGGAGGGGGAGGAGTGCCCTCCCCCCGTGCCGCCCCCTCATGCCGCCCCTCTGCGCCCTCCCCCGCGCGGGCGCTGGCTGCTGAGCAAAAAAAAAAAAACAAAGGTTCTTGATTGAACCTTCTCATCATGATGCTTCTTAAAAGCAGCATAGCTTGCACATGACTGAAACCTAGTTTAAACATCCAGCTATTAACTGGTAAGCAGTGGAGAAAGATATGGGTGTTTGTTTGTTTGTTTTTAAAAAGTGCATTCATTTGGGCTCTACTGGGCTAAATAGGATGTTTTAGTTCTAAACGACTAATTGAGATAAGTGCAAGAGAGATTTGGGAGAGGCAAAAGGTCTCATGGACTCATTTTTGTTTGTATCAGTGAACCCGGAAGATTTATTTATTTTATAGATTTGTATCTCCAGGAGCTTCTCAGTGTCCTGTTTTCTCAGAAGAGAAACCCTCTAGAGCAGAGGTCCCCAAACTTGGCAGCTTTAAGACTTGTGGACTTCAATTCCCAGAAGTCTCCAGCCAGCGGGGACCTCTGCTCTAGACTTTGGATTTTTTAAAAAAAAAAAATGCAAGAGAAACAGCAATACCTGAACAGAGCTCATGAAGTGCTGAAACAAAACCTTTGCACACACACACCCAATTCTTGAAAGAAATACCTTTCTTTTTCTTTACCATTGAATTACACTGTCATGCCTTTCTTTTTCTTCCCTAACAGATATGGCTGTTCAGAATTTTGTAGGAGATGCATTTAGAGGAGCAACCTGGGTTGCCTTACACAATGGTGGTGGTGTTGGCTGGTAAGGAGATTTTACCTTTAAAGGGAAAAAAAGATGAGCAATGGAAGCTATATAGACAAATGGAAAGCTGCAGCTACTCATTGCAGAAAAATGAGGTTTTGCCAAGGAAATCTGATATGGTTTACTTCCCTGAATGTGTTCTCCAGCAATATTGAATTATATCTCCCATCATCCCAAATGGTAGGAGAAGTAGGCTACTTCATGAAATAGGTCGCTTTTCCAAGTTCTGGCAGTATTTCTTTGATTATTATTATTTTTTGCAGAACAATTGATTATTACATTTTACTTATTTTCTTTTATTTAGCAAATTTATCATTGATCTTCACTGTTTCTTAGGAAACCAAAATGTTCTCTTGAACATACTGGGTGGCAAGACAATTTAAAATATAATAAAATACTTGTCAATACTGAACAATTGTTCAGCATGAAAGTTATACATGTTCTGGGCCTTGAATTACCTCAGGTTAATATGTTTATTGGTGAAATGATTGTAGCATCTTCATTCAGTTTCTTTCATTACTGATTATGTTTCAACTGTATCCAACCTTTCAGAATGATATGTGAAAGGACTATTTTTACAACTCTCAACTTCACTTAATTAGGAGAATTCCCATCTATCAATATGGGTATCTGGACAATATACACTGAATAGCTCCTTCCCCCATTTTCCCCCTCTCCTCTCCATATGTCACTTTAACCCTTTTTCCCCATTTAACTATTTTCCAGTCTCCCATGTTACTTAGGCAGTGACCATATCACTCTTTGGAAACATCAATTTATGAGGCAAAAACCAGTTTCCTTAAGGTGTGTAGGTGTATTAAATTAGCATTCACTTCCAATTCTGTATTTTCGCATCGGCCTTCAAAGCATCTTTGAAGGAGTGGTGCATTTAGACTCCCATCAAACAACATTTACATCTGTGATCTTTGGACTTGCTAAATATGCTAAAGGCAGCAGGGATTTGCTGACATAAAACAGATCAGGTGTGCAGCCATCTTTTTCTTCACTCTGCCCCTAATTGTTTTTAGTGTTGTTGTTTTTTTAAGTGTATAAGAAGAAGAACTCAGTCAAACTTTTGGTCATTCTGAGCTCCTCACACCTGCCATTTAGCAGCAAGGGTCTCTCCAGGAGACCTGCAAGTAGAAATTTGAGGCCCTACTGGATGGGTTAAACATTAGGCCTCCAAAGATGAGAAGAGCAGCCTGTTTTGAAGGACATAAATAATAATAAAATACATTAAAAACACATCTGCTTCCTCCCTAACAAGTCCTTTAGTGCAATGACTAAAAGGACTTGTTAAAGCTACAACTACATGTGCCCCCATGCTGCAACTATAAGAGACTTTTGAATGCCATGTGGATGTCACCAGTAGTGACAGGGCCAAACAAATGTGGGGTTTGTTTGAAGGCTTAGTAATAGGCAGAATAATAAGGTAGAATTGAGAGGAATGAGAAAGAAGCAGGCATTCCCATTCTTACTCTTAAAAATCATGCAGCTCCCCCCCCCCAAATAGAGTATTTGCCAAACTGTGACAGTACAATTTTGTCTAATTCTTTCATAATTTCTTTAGAGCAGTTATGGGGGAATAGGAATGATATATTTCCCTGTAATTTTCTGTTCTCATTCCAGGCTTTATGTTTGAATGGAAGAAAAGTTGGAAATATTCTACAGGTAGAAACTGGCCAGTCTATTGCTCAATTTCAGTGAGATGATCTTTAGGTGCTTTGGACCATATACAGCTCATGGCACATGTGTTGCCTATCCTTGCTTTAGAAAACAGATGTGCTAGTTCTTCGACAGGGTTCTTCAATTTTTTGGACTATTTTGATTCCATGATCCAATCTGGGTCGATCACTGAGACCAAAGGTTTCATTTTCTGAGCTTTGAGATTCGTGCTGGAGCCCATCTTTAGGAAACCTCTCTCTAGCTGAGTGTGTGCTGTTCACTCACAACAGGCACTATAAATACCACACACAGAACAGCACACACTCTGCTAGGGAGAAGTACTCTGAAGTGTCCAATAGCTCGAAAGGCAAAATCGTGATTGGATCCTGCAACATTATCTTGGGACATGTATTTGCCTTCATTCCATTTGATTCCATACAGAGCTGACCTCTTGGGAGAAAAGGGAATTTTATGACAATGAAATAGGATTTTTTTAGGAAGAAGCTGTTATATATGGTATCAAATCTTTGACTATCTGGCTCAGTATTTGTTACATTAGTTTTCCTCATTAGGTTTTCCCCATTAGGTGATGGTTCTCACAGGAGACAAACTAATAGGGTCAAAAGTAATCACTTGTGTTGTTCAGAGCTCTTGCCCATTTTGTCTATAAGGTACGTGTTACATAGTGAATGATCGTTAGGAAGTAATTATCTCTGATACATTTTGGCGGGCTAACATTGTTGCAATGATTGGTGGAACACCGCGGGAAGTTTTGCTATAAAAGAGATTTGCAGCAGCTGCTATTTGCAGAGTTACTGAGCTTCAATTAAAATATGTTATCCTTCACATGTGTCCTGTCCTGATTAAACCCACAACTGAACATGTACCTTTGTCCTCTGTGCTGGAGGCCCAGAAAAAAGAATAGGCATAACAGAGCTAGCAAATAGTTTTGCCTTGATTCAATCTGGTTATAAAACCAAACAAAAATAGAGCACAAACACCACAGCTTATTTTTCTATGACTTGACATTCACAACCCATCTTTTCAACTTCGCTTCTACAGGTAGTCCTCAACTTACGACCACAATTGAGTCCAAAATTTATGTTGCTAAGCAAGACATTTGTTACGTGTGTTTTGCCCCATTTTACCACCTTTTTTTTGCCATGGTTGTTAAGCAAATCACCGCAGCTACTATGTTAGTAACATGGTTGTTAAGTGAATCTGGCTTTGCTTGGGAGAAGGCCACCAAAGGTGATCACATAATTCTGCCACACTGCAACTGTCATAAATATGAGTCAGTTGCCAAGGATATTAATTTTGATCCATGACTGTGGGATGCTGCAACAGTCGTAAGTGTGAAAAACAGTCATAAATCACTTTTTTCCCGTGCTGTTGTAACTTTGAACAGTCACTAAATGAACTGAGGTAAGTCAAGGACTAACTGTATTTGGTATTTTATTATAATGTTCTTCATAAGTGAAGGTGGCTGTGACTGACCAGTAATTCAGAAACACAGAAAGGTATTTTAAATAGCAATGTTTAATAATGAGTAATCATATCTGCTAATGAATTTGGCCCCGATTACTTCTTAAAATATGAGGCATCCAAGATCCATTCCGTGGTTCTCACATATTCTTTTTATACAGAATATATTATGTTTAGATTAGAGGTGATTTGACCGTTCCTTTCAACATAGTTTGGGGATGAGGAAAACTTCTTGGACCAGGTTTCAAGATAAAACAACAACAACCTTTAATTGGAAGAAATGTGATTGAGCGGATTATTCCTTGTGATGTCATCTTTTTCAACTAGAGAAGCTGTGACTTCAGCACAGTCCCTCAATGCATGTACGTTGCCTGGCATGGCAGGTGATTTTGGTCTAGGGTTACAAAATGTAATATTTTCTCCATTCATGGTGTAACAAAGAAATATTATGTTGGTTAAGTGTGTAAACTGGAGAGGAAGCAATTCAAAAATAACAACTCTTGTCATCATTCTGCCCAGGATTCTCCAACCTTGTCAACTTTAAGACTTGTGGACTTCAACACCCAGTAAAGTTGGCTGAGGAACTCTGGGAGTTGAAGTCCACAAGTCTTAAAGTTGACAAGGTTGGAGACCGCTGTATCTAGCCATTATCTATCCACTGCAGGAGGAAGGTCTCTTCCGCATGTTTCGAACCAATACAGTCTTAAGCTTTTCTTTGTCAGTTGGGCTTGCAATACTTGGTGATGTCATTGCTCCATCTGGTCTTTTGGTCTCTTTTGTGGGTACTTTTTATCAAGAGGGATCCATTCTATGAGTGCCTTGGTCCACCTGCCATCAGTTCATCTTGCTAGGTGACCAGCCCATCTCCATTTCAATTATTTTACTCTTTTGATGACATCGTATATTTTCATTTGTCCTCTAATCCATGTGCAGGTCTTTCTATCTTGTCTTGTCATGCCGAGCAGGTATCATTCCACGGCCCTTTGCGCCACTCATAGCTTTTGTATTGATCATGATGTTAGTGTCCATGTTTTGTTGCATATATTAGAGCAAGTAGCTCACACCAATTGAAAACCTTTCTCTTCGGGGAGGTTGTGCTGGACCCTTAATTTGTCAAATGCTTGCCAACCACATTTAACATGGCATTATTGACAGCCTGCTCAGCGGTAGAAAGAGGAAGAGAGCTGAATCTGGCCAGCAGCTGACACCTTCCGAAAGGGAGCTGTCAGAAAGCTCTAGGAAGCCTGTGGAGAACTTGGGGATGAGGTAGAATTCAAATCCTAAATATTATCTTAAGTCAAAGAATGAGACATTTAAGAATAGTCCTGGTCATCAAACAAACTAACATTGGCTGAAGACAATCAACAAAATTTCAGAGAAATATTCTTCATAAGCCTGAATCCCCCCGGGTGAGGCATCTGGGAGGCGTCCTATAGCTATCAAATAGGTAGTGTACATGTATCTCTCAGAGTTCAGGGAGCAGGTGACAAAAATCTGGTTAATTCAAGGCAAATAGCTTCTTTCTTTATTCTGTTCTGCTAATTGGTGTAATGAAAGCACAGGTAGCTCAGCTCAGATAATTTCTGATACCCTCCCTTTTCCAACGCACTCTGCATATGGTTATTTTTTTGCACAACAAAGCCATATAAGAGATACCCAGCGTTATAGGCCTGCATACAAAGTGCCTTAGCTGTTACAGCTAAATATCCCTTCCCACGGAATGATGGGAGGGTATACCCATGTGCTTGCGCACCAAAGTGATTCATCAACATCCAGCTGATAAGGTGTCCCTCCTGGTTCAGGATGCCACTGCTAGGGAAATGCTGTATCATTCTGGCCATATACCTGCGGCTATGTTCATTGCGCCCGTAGGCCCAGTTTTCATTCAGTAGATCAATGTTGGAACTATTCAAGGAGGAAAGTCTGAAGCCGGGTTCTAGGCTGGAAAAGGTGAAAGGCAAAAAGAACAAAATCAAAGAGGTAAGAACAGAAAACTAAACGGTTAGTTCAGGGCTTAAAATTTCAAGTCTAGACCGACTAGCCAGGAAAAAACCTTACTCGCCACCAGTTGTCCCACCCCAGGCCCGTCCCC
>JANHFP010001137.1:237748-247893 GCA_032468135.1 Calamaria suluensis
TATACTTAGCATTTTTAAAGTTTCACTTTGTCGGCCAATTCAAATGTTCTGGGGAGAGGAGGGTTTGGGGTTTTTTGGGTTTTCTTGGTCTTGGGGGAGGGTTTGGCACCATAAATTTCAAAATGTACAAATGGTTCACGCTATCACGCACCAGGTATATCTGATGTTCAGATGGCATACAAATAAAAATATTCTTTTTCAAAAAAAACCTGTCTGTTGTCATTGCCTTCAGAGGCACAAATGTAAGCTCTTGGAGTATCAGTGGCATGGTGACACAGTCCCTGTAATTTTAATCTGTTCTCTTTACAATTATTCATTACTAAAATCAGTCAATCAGATTATTGACTCCATCCTACTTCATGTGATATTACTGGGTCGTTGTCTGACTATGGAAGAATTTTATTGCACCTTGTCAACAATAGGACAATCTTCTGGTGAGAACCTACAGAGTATCTGAACACGTTAACAAGTGAGCAGTTTGATCTGTAAAGTCTTAATCAGTAACACCAGTCATGTAGCCACTTTGGGCCTCTAATCTTATACATATTTAGTAAATAGTTGTAGGTTAGCATTTATCCTTACAGTCTACCTCCCTCTGTATAGTATCTGTAAAGAATTGATTGCATATAAAGTGCAATATAATTGAAGGAACTATATCAATAGTTCCTTCAATTATATTGCACTAGTTAATTCCAAAACATTGTTTAACTGAAAATAGTCAAAGGCACAGGTGTCAAACTCGCTGCATCATGATGGCGTCACATGGTGTATTAAGGACTTTTGCCCCTTCACTAAACTGGGCATCCACATGGCCAGCACATGACACACTCAGTCTGTGGGCCACGAGTTTGACAGCCCTGGCTAAAGGGATTATGCTATCAATCTTGTGGAAACCTTAAATGGTTTCTGTAGAATCTATCAAATGTGTAGCCTGTTGAGATCGTCCAAGTGCATAGTTGGATCAGGGATCATTTTAAAAAAAAATGGAAAGCCCTCTATGAAAATTGTTTAGTTTATAGAAATTTATAGAAACACCCTCTCAGGAAAGAAATAACAAGAACTCCATGATCACAAGAGTAAAGTACTTTTACTGAGAAGTATAGAATATGAGAGTAAATAAAGCAGGAACTGAATAAGTGCGGGAAAGTAAGCAGTGTATATACCCCAAGATATAACTCCTCCCCCCCTTGACAGCAATTGTCCAATACATCAGGTTCACTGTAACATGTGAGTCCTACATAGTCCATCCTCCTGCATTCTTCATAACAGTTTCCAACTTCCTGCATTCTTCATAACGGCTCTCATAATATTTGGCAGGATGTATTGAACATGTACATAAGTATCAGTTTCACTCCCATCTCCAGCACTTTGTCTTTTCCCTGTATTGAAAATTAGTATGTGTTTCTCCCCCGTCCTCCCCCCGTTACTATGGCAGTCAAAGCAATAAAGATAAAAAGGTAGTAGTGAAATAACAATTAATTATAGAGGCTGACATTCAGCCCTCCAAACATGAGGAATTCATTCCTAAAAGAAAGAAGAAATGACATAAAACATAATGGTATAAATTAGGAAACATTTAAGGTTTGTTAGGATATTGTTTGCAGAAATCAGCAATTAATTTGGGTGCACGAACATCACGTTTGTTAACCCATTCGACTAAAGAAGGTGGAAAATGTTTCCACACCACCAAATATTGAAGTTTATTCCTGAATTTGCGAGAATCAATGATTTCCTTAATTTCAAATTGTTGTTCACCATCTATAAGAAGAGGTGGTAGAGGGTTAGGAAGTTGGGTTCTCAATGTGCAGGTATGAACAGGTTTCAGTAAGCTGACATGAAATACTGGGTGAATCCTATGGAGTAATTTAGGTAAGTCAAGCTGAACAGTAACAGGATTAATAATACAAACAATGCTAAAAGGCCCAACATATTTAGGTCCTAACATTTTAGATTTTTGTGAAGTTTGCAAATATTTGGTGGATAGAAACACTACGTCACCTACTTTGTAAGAAATTTGGATGAGTCGTTTTTTGTCAGCATGAGCTTTATGACTTTGGTGAGCATCCATCAAAGCTGACTTAACCACAAGCCAATTTGATTGAAGTGAATCAATCCACATTTGGAGGGAGGGGATTGGGGGAACAATGGATGGAAGTTCAGGCATAGGAACAAAATCATAACTGTAAACCACTTTAAAAGGAGTAAAAGCTGTACTAATATGAACAGAGTTATTATAAGCCACTTCAGCAAACGATAACAACTCAGCCCAGTTATTTTGTTGATAATTAATATAACATCTAAGATATTGTTCTAATACACTGTTAGCTCTCTTACAGGCCCCGTTGGTTTCTGGGTGGTGGGAGGACCTAAGGGCAGGGGAGGAGCCAAGAAATGTCAAAAACTCTTTCCAAAAGTTGGAAGTAAATTGGACGCCCTGATCAGAAATGTTATGTTGAGGGACACCATGTAGCTGATAAATATATTGCATAAACAGTTTTGCTAGTGTTTTAACTGATGGAATCTTCGGGCAGGCCACAAAATGTACTTGTTTGGAAAAAAGGTCCATAATGACCCAAATAACAGTATTATCACTGCTTTCAGGCAATTCACCAACAAAATCCATAGAGATTTCAGGCCAAGGAGAAGAAGGATGAGCAACTGAGTGAAGTAACCCATGAGGTTTTCCAGGTGGGTGTTTAGCAGCAGCGCAAATTAAGCAGCTCTTAACAAGCTTCTACATCTTGTTTGAGAAGTGGCCACCAAAACTGTTGTTTCAAAAGATGCATTATTTTAACAAATCCAAAATGTCCGGCAGGTCTTGAATTGTGGATGTTCTGCAGGATGGTAAGTCTGATGGTAGAAGGTACATACATTTTTGATCCATGATAAGGTATGCCATCTTGCACAGTCCATCAGAGTCACATTGCAGAAGGACAGTTCCCACTGCTACATTACTGGCATCTGCTTGTATAATGAATGGAAAATGAATGTCAGGATGTTTAAGTATAGGTTCATGCAAAAAAAGTATTTTAAGTTTTTCAAATGCAGCCTGGCATTCCATAGACCAGTTAATTGATTGGCTTGGCTTTGGGTTTTTTGTTAGATCTTTAATTTTTAGCAGGTTAGTGATAGGTAAGGCAATTTGAGCAAAAGATGGGATAAATTGCCTATAAAAATTTGCAGAACCCCAAAAGCTTTGAAGTTGTTTTCTAGTATGAGGTGGAGCCCAATCAATGACTGCTTTAACTTTGGTAGGGTGCATTTCAATACCTCTGGAGGAGATTCTATAACCAAGAAAATCAATTCTATCCTGGTGGAATTCACATTTGGACAATTTGGCGTAGAGGTGGGCAGCAAGCAATTTCTTTAATACAGTTCATACTAAGGTGATGTGCTCCTGCATTGTATCAGTATAGATTAAAATATCAAGATAAACAAGAACACCATTGAATAGATGTTTATGAAGAACTTTATTGATTAATTGCATAAAAACAGCGGGAGCGCCTTGTAAGCTGAAAGGTAGTACCTGAAATTGAAAACAACCTAAAGGACAATTGAACACAATTTTCCACTCATCCCCTTTTTTAATATGTATGCGATATTAGGCTTCTCACAAGTCCAGTTTGGTAAAAAATTTACCTTTAGCTAAGTGTGATATCATATGTTTCATCAATGGGAGTGGATAAAGATTTTGTATTGAGATCGCATTTAGTGAGTGAAAATCAACTACCAATCAAAGAGAGCCATCTTTCTTTTCTCTAAACATTACTGGGGCTGCAACTTTCGGTTTAGCTGGTTCTATGAACCCTCTTTCTAAGTTTTTATCAATGAATTTTCTCAATTCAGTTAATTCAGATGGAGTCATTGAGTACATTCGGGGTCTAGGAAGTTTCACACCAGATAAAAATTCAATAGAACAGTCTGTAGATCTGTGAGGAGGCAAAACATCAGAAGATTTTTCACTAAAAACTTGTTTTAAATCCAAATAATGTGTAGGAATTTTCTCCTGACCTGGTATTTCCTCAGAAGTGAACATTGCTTGTTCAGCCACTAGGTGGTGCTGTTGGCACACTTTTACTGATTCAGAAGCAGGTTTACAAGACCATAAATGAATATGTCCTTTTCTCCAATTAATAACAGGGTTCCATTTCAAAAGTCAAGGCATTCCTAAAATGAGATCATTTTGCATACCAGGGGCTACAATGAAACTGATTAATTCATTATGATGGCCCATCTGCATCTCAAGGGGTTCAGTAGTAAAACTAGCAGCCATTCCCCCAGTTATTGACCCATCCAACTGGCAAAAAGCCATAGGAGTTTTTAAAGGAAATAGTTTCGGATGTAAATTATCCACAACATTTTGACTAATGACAGAGTGTGAGCACCCAGAGTCCAAAAGAGCGTTTAAGAGACATGATTGACCCGTGGATGGAATCTTAAGTTGTACTTGTATAAAAGCGGAATCACCCCGAGGTCTTACTGGGTCATCGTTGGTGTCATCAGACAAGGTAGTTTGGATGCATAACATCATCTGGGATTTCACAGCCACAACCTGAGCCAGGGTGTTGGCTTGTAGGTCCATAGCATTCAAAGTATATTCTTTGGCTTTCACTTTTTTGATCAGGTACTTTCGTTCTCCAGTAGGTGGCACTATTTGATCAGGCTTAGAAGCTTTCACTGTTGGAGAAGGCTTAGAGACTTTTGAATAGCATTTGTTACTGTAATGACCAGTTTTACCGCAGTTATAGCAGGTAACAGATTTATGATGCCCAGAAGAAGGCGGCTTACTTGGTGGGTTTTCCACTGAGGTGGGAAATTTAGATTGTTTTCCCTTGCACTGGTGGTTGTGCAGGAAATCCATTTCAACATCAGCCACTGAATCACACCAATCCAGTAAATTTTGAGGGGCCCCTCTAGCTTTGCATTGCATATAAATATATTCATCCAATCCTTCTGTATAAGATTCCAAAATGGCCATTTGAGACCAATCTTGCACATATCTCATGAGACTAAGGAATTCTTGATTATATTCAGAAATAGACATTCCATATTGGGAAATTCTTTGTCTAGCTCTTCTGCGGGCTTGGGGGTCCTCAAACCTTTTACTGAAGGCAATCATAAAATCATCAAAGTTATACAATAAATCAGAATCCATCTCATGCAGTCCCACTGACCAAAGAGAAGCTCGTGCATCAAATGCTGAAGTAACAGCCCAGACCCTTGCTCTGTCGGATGGGTAGTTAGGCCAATAGTCATCAATATGATTGAGAACTTGAGTGATAAATGGAGCTAATTTGTCTGGATCACCATCAAAATGGGATGGTAAAGGAGGGGCAATCAAAGCTCAGCATCTAGGAGGGGAACAATATCTTCCTTCATGTTGACTCCCTGTAGGTGATATATTTCTCTGTTGTCTGGGGCCCCCTCCCTCACTTGAGTCCCATGGTCAACAATATTGACTACTGCCATCTCTCCATCTGTGGGGAGAGTGTGGGGAGGGGCCAGGAGAGCATCCTCTTAATAATGCTCCTTCACGCTCTTGTTTATATTTCTCTTCCTTCCATTGGGATTTCTCATATTTCCCTTCATGCCAGATTGCTAGGGAAGCTCTCTTTCTCGAGTTGGTGCAGGAGGAGAAGGGGAATATGATCGTTGTCTACTTGGGTACCCTCCTTTTCTATAATATTATCAGGTATGATTCCTCTCTGGAAATTCTTCATACCTTTGTCTCCATCACACATTGTCTTGGGGTTGTTGTGTGGTCACTTTGCTGGCCATGCCTTCCTGTTTGAGTTCATCTTTTGGCTCCATGTGGAGATCTTGAAAACTTTCAAGAATCTCCGTAGGAGAAGCATTTTGAAAAGGTAATGCAGCCTCTTCATCTTCTAAGCATGCAGCTCCTTTCAAGCTGCAGTTATTAGACATAGTTGTAAATCAACTCCCACAGATGGCTCCGGGATCATTGATTACAGGAGAAAAAAAATTGAGTTTCTGCTTGATGTCAGGACTCTCTGTAACACCCTCTCCGGAAAGAAATAACAAGAACTCCATGATCACAAGAGTAAAGTACTTTTTCTGAGAAGTATAGAATATGAGAGTAAATAAAGCAGGAACTGAATAAGTGCGGGAAAGTAAGCAGTGTATATATATTTGCTAAAGACGCATGGAACTTTTTCTCGATCTTCTCAGACGTTGCTGTGGACAACAGCAACAGCAACAGTTTATGTCAACATGCTTTTGATTCCTTGAAGACCTTATTTGCCCAAGAGCCTATCTTGATACATCCTCGTGTGGATGAGGTATTTGTGGTGCAGGTTGATGCCAATGATCTGACAGTGGGGCAGTATTACTGCAAAAGGATAAGACCAGAAAATTGTGCATACACCTCCAGGAAGTTAATAGTACTGAATGATCATGGGCGGTGTGGGAAAGGGAGGCTTATGCTGTGTGGTGGGCATTGATGACTTGGCAGCATCTTCTGGAAGAGGCTGTTAAGTCTTTTGAGGTGTGGACAGATCATAAGAATCTGATTGCTTTACAGTCCCCACAACGGTTATCTCCTAAACAGGTGCGGTGGGCACAATATTTTGGGCGATTCCATTTTCAGTTAAAACATGTACTGGGCGGACATAATTTTTTGGCAGATGCCCTGTCTCACAAGCCACAATTCCATAATGTTAGGGAGGATCCCCTTCAGCCATTTGCACAACCTTTGAAAGTGGTTGATGATAGTTTTATTCAGCATATGTGGGCTGCTTATAAGACTGATGTGTGGTGAATAAATAACAAATCATTGGTTTGTTGGAGTCAAAATTTAGCTGTCAACTTTAAAAACATCTGTGCCTTACTGTTTTCAAAGCTGTCACTTTAAGAATAGTGAAATAGTTAATTTGTGTGAGGGGTGTTACGGTTTAAGACATTAAAATATATTTAGATGTGATATCAGTACATTACTTGGGGATTGGAGAGTGTGACTATAAGGGGTGGAGTTTTATTTATGAAAAGGAATTTATATGTGTGTATGAGTGGGAAACCTTCAGTTTGCTAGCATGGAATAAGAGTTCCCAGTTACTTTTTCCTAATAAAGGTGAATATGGAGAATTGGACTCGAATTATTCATTTTAGGTAAAGATCACTGGAAATCTTAACAGGATGCTAGCAAACTCATTAACCATCTAAATTACCAACCTATCCAAGATGGAGAAGGGGAACATGGAAGAAGAAATACAAATAGAGGGGGCAACAGCATTTCCTTTGGACAGCAGCCAGACTGTTGTGGAGGAGGATAAATTGTTAGCTGCGGAATCCATGTAGCAGCAGCCAAAGCTGATGGGCCTTGGAGCTAAGTCAAAACTCAGTGTTCTTCTTTATGAAAGCTGATCCAAGCCTTCAACCAAATGGAGAGACAAAGAATGCTTGGAAGATACCTCATTCACCAATTTGTATACAGAGTTGGAAAAAGTAAAAGTAAGTAGCCCAGAAGGGAAGTTTGAATCTCTCTCTCTCCCCCCAGCCAAACAACTTAAATCCATAGGGAAATTTAGTGAGCCTGTATTTCAGTTCCCCAAACTGCCCTTCATAGTAACGGGGGCAGGAGAAGGAATACTGGACCTTCAAGCCCTATTCAGACGAATATAATGACTCACTGTATGGGCCCAGGAATCAACAAAGAAAGATTTCTGTGCTGGGGAACATTTCTGAACCAGCACAATTACCATATATGAGAGACATTCCTAATGGTTGGGCTTTCCTGCCTGGACAGGGGTGGCTTTATGTGGGAGAAGGCCCCCTTTTCCTTAGCCATCAAAAACCTGGGCTCAAGCCCAAGGGAGGGAAACATTCAATCCCCCCCCCCCGATTCCCACCCAGATGGTTATTTTCAACAGAAAGATGGGAGTGGTTTGCAGTCACAGGCCGGTGGAAACATTTTCCGGTCTGCATTCCAAGCACAACCCTTTCCTCCTCCAATCCAGCCTGCATATCAACCAAGGCCATTTCGCCTCATTGGGGCCTCTTTTCAAACCCCGTTTCCAAGGCAACATATTCCTGCAGCTCGTTTACACCCTGCTGTTGCACCAGCATACCAGAGAGCTCAAATACCAGCAGCTCCGCCTCCACAAGCTATATGTCAACAACTCCTGGTTAACCAGTAACCTCCCAGGTTCAAAGCCACGTTTGATGGTGATCCAGATAATCTTGAATATTTTTAACAAGAATCGAAATACATATGAACAACTATCATTTCCAATATCCATCAGACATTGAGGACATAGCAGCAATCATAGAAGCCATGGACAAGGGCTCGGTAACTTGGTAGATTGCTCAGCTTCACCAGCAGAGGGCCCCCGAGCTTCACAATCTTGATGTGTTCCTTCCCCTCCTTCGACAACAGTTCCAGACGGATAATCTGGTACAAGATAATGAAGCTCTCATAAAAGTTATAAAATAAGGGAAAAAGCCTATGAAACAATTTGTTAATGAATTCAAACAGATCACAAGAGTTTTAAGAAATTGGCCTGATCAAATAAAACTCCACTACTTCAAAGAAGTTATAGATCAGAACATCATACAAGCGTGTGGTATACAAATGCCATCACTTTAGAAAGGAAGACCTACCCTCTGTCTCTTGAACCTTCTACCTCTCAAATTGACCTTTTTAAACCCAAATCCACACCCCCAAAAACCCCTCTGCAAGCACGACCTAAGGACAGGGAGCATCCTACATGCTTCAGGTGTGGAAAGATTGGACAACATGCTTCAGAATGCAGAGCTCCTGCTCCTGTAGCCAAACAATGCTCCAGGTCAGCATCCAGGGCAAAATGGAGTAAGAAGTCCTCGACTGAACCCAGCAATTACATCAGGAAATATCCTGAATCTCCCCTATTGACTGAAGGAGCCAACATTGCATTTCCTTTGGAAGAGCCACCGCAGAACACTGAAGTTCTGCAAGATGACACCTATGATCCAATGGTGAATGATCCAATTTCCACTTTCACCATTCCGATACACATTACAGTTCCTCATACTAACAAACAGGTGCAACTAACCACTATAGTTGACACGGACTGCATATGGTATTTAATGTGACTTTCAACTGTGCAACAAGTTGGAATTAAGCTGCACCCCCTTAAGCGATCCATAAAATTCTATCATAGATGGCTTATTAATTGGTGGGGGGTACCAGCTACCCTAGTGACTGAACAAATAATATTGCAATTAGGTCACCACAAAGAGCTAATTCAATTCATAATCACTCCCAAAATGTTGGATACTGTTATCTTGGGCTTCTCATGGCTGGATAAATGGTGTCCCATGATGGGAGGATGTGTTCAGGAAGCTCACAATTGACCTGATCCCTACGACTGACATCCCACAACCTCCATGAACCCCAGCTGTCACTGAGCTGGCAACTTCTGTTTTGGCATCACCATACTACCCTTCTGTTTATGCTGAATTTGCTGATGTTTTCAGCTAAAACAATGTGACATTCTCCCTCCCCACTGCCCCACAGACTGTGTGATTGAATTAAAACCTGGGGTCGCTCTTCCCAAACCTAGGATGTATTCTATGACTCCAGCAGAAATGACTGAATTAAGAAACTACATTGACACAAATTTAAAAAGAGGATTTATAGCTCGAGAATAGCTGCCCCCGTCATGTTCAAAGAAAAGAAAGATGGCAGTCAGCATTTGGTCATGGTCTATAGATTTCTAAATGCAATTTGTTTACAAAATACATATCCCCTCCCTTTAATGAAAGATTTTTTGAACCACCTATCCAAAGGCAAGTTTTTCACTAAACTCAATTTGTGTGAGGCTTACTACCACATATGCATAAAGGAGGGAGATGAATGGAAGACAGCTTCCAATTGCCTTCTAGGCAGCTTTCAATTCAAAGTGATGCCTTTTGGACTGCAGGGAGCTCCCACAGTTTTCATGCAATTAACCAATGAGGTTCTTTATTCCCACCTGTTAAATGGTGTTCTCGTTTATCTTGATGACATCCTTATCTACAGCGATACTTTAGAAAGTCGTATTATTTGGTTAATTTGGTTGAATTTGGTTAAAACGATTTATAACAAACAACATGCAAGATTACTAATAAATGGTGAGCTCTCGGGGAAAATTAACATAGGCAAAGGGGTG
>JANHFP010001138.1:119269-148436 GCA_032468135.1 Calamaria suluensis
ATTAACCCCATAGTATCTGAGACAGCAGCAGGGGAAGGCTGGGGAACATCAGAGAGCATGTCATCTTCTGACTCAGAAGCAGGCAGAGTCACCGCTGGGCATGGCTGGGGAACAACAGAGGGCATGACACAGAAGATTGTTGAGGGGAAGAATTGGATGAGGTAGCGCCATACATTCTGCCTTGAGTTCCTGAACACAAGGCATAATTAATGATGGTGGGGATGTTGTTGTTGTTGCTGGTGATGATGATGATTGTTTGTCTAAATGTATAATGGCCTCCCTTATTATAGGGCAGCATAGAAAACAAAACAAAAATCCATAAAAATAGATAAAACCAGTGGTGGGATTCAGCCAGTTCAGGCTGGTTCAGGTGAACCGGTTGTTAAATCTCTGGCTGGCCCTGGCCCTTCCTGCACCGCCACTTCCAGGAATCCCCTGGTGCCCCTATTTTGGCTTCCAGGTATGTGCAGGTTGGCCTACTAGGTGCAAAATGGGGCATGGAGGTGCTGTGTGCCCCCCCGGCCACCCGTTTTTGCTCCCAGGAAGCTGAGGGGAGGATTACTAGGCCCAAAACATGGTGTGTGGTATGCCCCCCCAGCCAGTTTTTGCTCCCAGGAGGCTGCAGGGAGGCCTACTAGGCCTAAAACGGGGAGGGGACATGGCCCGCCATGGCCCATTTTTTGCTCCCAGGGGGGAGCAGGAGGCCGAGTACTGCTTCTCACATCCCTTGGCCACACCCACCATGGCCACACCCACCCATCCACTCATTAGGGCAGAAACCGGTTGTTAAATGAGTTGAACCCCACCACTGGACAAAACCTAAATCTACATAGACAGCCCAGGCTAAAATGAGCTAAAAATAGTCACACAATCAAATAAAACACAACAGGGCCCTTCAATACAACAATACATTAATCTCAGGTCTTGAGCCAAAATCAGATTTTAAGAGTAAGGGATTGCTTTTCCACAGGGTGGAGGCTGCAAAATAGAATGTATAAGAGAAGATCTAAATGTAACAACTAAATTAATAAGCCAAGTGTGCTGCCCATATGAGGGTAAGGACTAATCTCCAAAGAGATGTCCCAAAGGTGTTTTTTTAATTCCTAAAGGCAAATTTAGGAATTTTTTTTCTCTGAAAAATTTACCTTCTCATCCATCAAGTTTCTCCAGGCTTCTTGGGGGAGAAGTGAAACATTTTCAAAAGAAAAAAAAATTAAGGAAGTCCAGTTGCCCTTGTTTTAAAAAATATTACCTTTGGGACAACCATTACCTGGCTGATTGAAAATCTCTATAGACTTACCTTCAAAGCCAAGAAGACTCCTGTTCCAGGTGCTGCTAAAGAAACAGATAAAGCTAAAGGTTCCCCTCACACATATATGCTGGTCATTCCTCACTCTAGGGGGCAGTGCTCATCTCTGCCTCAAAAGCAGAAGAGCCAGAGCTGTCCGAGGACATCTCCATGGCTATGTGGCCAGCATGACTAAATGGCAAAGGCGCACGGAGTGCTGTTACCTTCCCACCAAAGGTGGCCCCTATTTTTCTACTTGCATTTTTTACCTGCTATCAAACTGCTAGGTTGGCAGAACCTGGGACAAATAATGGGAGCTCAACCCATTACGCAGCCCTAGGGATTCAACCTGCTGAACTGCCAACCTTTTGATCGACAACTCAGCGTCTTAGTTATGTAGATAAAAGAATTGTATTTGACAAATGTTCCTGAACAGATCACCAAAGTGCTGGAGATGTGGAGATAAACAGGGAACCTACTTCCATATCTGGTGGACCTGCCCAAAGATTACAAAATTGTGGAATTTTGGAGGAAATTACTGGGCAAAAAAAAAAAAAAAATGGAATTATTTTTACTAGGGATTCTTGAAGGCACATTGAAAAAAAGTACAGTACATTATCCTCCATATACTTACAGCAATTAGAATAACTATCGCCCAAAATTGAAAGTACCCACAAATCAAATGATAATACAAAAAAATATGAATGTGCGGAAATGGATAGCCTCTCAATGAAAATGAAAGAAAAGGAGGAGACTGAATATTACAAAATTTGGGAAAGATGGTATACCTGGGTAGAGAGACCTAATATCGAATTAAATGACAGTTTTTGTGAATAGAAATGTAAAAATGTATATATAATATATGTAGTGAGAATTTGGGAATTGTAATTAGAGATTAATATAACTAAGATAAATTGGAAATTATGATAGTGATATCCATATAGAATGTTACTATTAGGAATTAAATATGTGTTTGAATTTGTATGTTAAGATGGTGTTTGTCTCTTATATGTGATGTTTTATGTTATATATGTTTGTATGTTGTTTTTCTTTTTAATGTTGAAATTTAATAGAGAATATTTTTTTTAAAAAAAAAGGATTGTCTTTGACAGTAGGTTACAAAATAAGGACATTTTTCTCCCTACAATTTACACACCTTAATTTCTTGTGCCAGTATTTTGAAGTCAGTGACTTTGTTTTAATACATTTGTTTTTAAATCATTTAGAGTGAATAAACAAACAACAAACTTTACTGCAGGGTACAAATGAAGTGATTAGACAATGTTGCAAAAAAAGAGGGATGTCATTATACATACTTCAGTTGCAGGTGAGGGAAAGGCTTTGTGGGACTGGCATGATAGAAAGAGAAGGAAAATTATTGTTTATATTATATTGTTTTGTTAATCAATGTGCATTTACATTGACACCTTCCTTTTTATCCAAGCTGCGTACATGATAATTGTAACTAAAATTAGTTATGAATATAACACTGCTCTCTCCTTTCCTGTAATTTTAATATATATTTCATTAGTTTATTTGACAAAATTCAAGAAAAAAAAGAATATTTTTAAAATGCATAATATGTGCTTCAAATACAATTGCAATATTTTTCCTCGAACACAGAGATACAACTTACATTCAGGCTCCTTCAGTAACAACAAAGTGACCCATTTCATTACGCTTTACCCAAAGGGCCGGAGCCCACAGTCAGAGAGGAGCTTAAGAATTTAAACTACCAAACACTTAATGGCTGGTTAAATTAAAAGCTTTTAACGGGAGAAAATAAAACTGGTCAAGAATTTCAGGTGTAAACTGTCACCATTACGTTTTGTATTTCTTGCAAATAAAAAAGTTAAGCTTTCCCAAGCAGTTTGTAAATAAAGTACACCTTTCAGTTATTGTTGTGATTATTTTAGCCTTCCCAGTTTGAACTGAAAAAGCTTGAAAACCAAGGCACTATATACTGCTGTAAGATCAGTACTGTTATCCTACCCATCCACTCAAGTACGTTAGTGTTGAACGTGGCTGTTTCAAACACCAGAGAAGAAACTCAACCATCTTCGGCAATGAAGGAGAAGGAAGGACTGCCGAAGAGCACACAGATTGGTGGGACAGCATTCCACCGGGCCGGCCTGAGGGGGGCGGGGCTTGGCTAATGAACTAGTGAGCCTGGTCGGAGCCAGCAGGAAGAAACAGATTACCTAGCAGCTAAGCACTGGATGGTTGCCATTTGGAAGTCAGCTATTGAGGTCATTCCAAATTAGGGCCTCTGCAGGGCCACCGGAAACAACTGGAAGCTATTGGGACCAAGAGCTGGAAAGTGTGCAATGCTCTGGCCTCCTCTCATCCCCGGCTGGTTGGTTGGGCCCGACCAGGGCACTCCAAAGAAGGTCGTAGGGAGAACTCCTCCATACTGACCAAGAGGCATCACATAAGGTTTGACTGGGCCAGTTAGGAGTGTACCTGGCATAGGCACTGGCTGGGATGGTGGAACTCCAGGAGTTAATGCAGCTGACAGTGGACAAGTCGCCGGAACAACACACTTTTCCCCCATTCCTGTTCTTGCTGCATTAACCTGTAAAAGCAAACATAAGAAAGTGTAGCTGTAATTCTCGTTTCCTCTTTTGCAGACCAGTTCATCATTGTCAACCCATCTCGTTCACCCTGTTTGGAGGGTACATGCTGGACATGCTCCCTCATGTGGCCAAAACGACCAATGCCTGAGTGAACACACAACTCCTTCTCACGGTGGGGCTCTAACTCTTCTCATGTTACCGATATAAACACCAAGGAAGTTCTAGCTGAATACAATGCATTTTTACGCACAGCAGGATTCCCCCCCCCCACAAAATAATCATCATTTCTCCCTGCAGGAACTGAAAACAAATCAATGTGACAAATCAGTGATTTCCTTAAAGCACCATCAACTACGGATATTTCTCCAGAAGTAGCTGGTATTAGCTGGAGAACTCTCTGGCTATGCACATTTTAAAGAGCCTATGGCTAAATTTAGAAAACTAGCCATCTATAAAATATTATAAAATGGAAAGTATGTTTCCAAAGCAACCAATTGTAGTAAGTAGTTAACCCTTTTGCTGATTGTGTTAAATAACTCTTGCAATAATTGTGTTTCTATCACTTGACTGGACATTTCAATATAGACGCGGACCAAGAGCAGCTGACATTTTGAGAACTATGAAGTTAAATATAGACCAAAGGATTGCTTGGTTCCCCCCCTGGATCTGAGTTTTAATTTCATAAATGGTTTACAACTTTTGACAGTGATTCCACTAAGTTAACACCTACCCCTGAACAATCTTTCTTTGAGGCAAATCCCAGGGTCTGTAAATATGAAATCAGATTGATAATTACACCCACGGACTGACCATTCTTAAAACAAAAAAAGTACACAAGTATACAGATGAAAACCAAAACATGTAAAGGTGTCTTCATTCTTGGCATGTTTTCTAGAAGTACAGGCAGTCCTCAACTTAAGACCACAACCGAGTCCAACATTTCCATTGCTAAACAAAGTGGTTGTTTGGGTTTTTTTTTTGCCACAGTTGCTAAGTGAATCACTGAAGTTAAGTGAACTGTGTGGTCTTTAAATCAATCTGGCTGTCCCCCATTGACTTTGCTTGTTGGATGCTGGCTGGAAAGGTTAAAGATGATGATCACATGACTCGCGGGGCAGTGCAACTGTCATAAGTACATGTCAGTTGCCAAGTGCCCAAATTTTGATCACATGACCATGGAGATGCTGCAATGGTTGCAAATGTGAAAAAAAAGTCACAAATCACTTTTCAGTGCTCTTGTAATTTTGAATTGTCAGTAAACAAACGGCTGTAAGTAGCATCGACTTATAGGACAGGCGGACCTGTAGATCCTACTGTATTCTGTATAATTATTCTCAGGCTAGCAGCCATTTATTTGATTCCTAGATCAGACTGACAAGCCAATTCACAATTGAAATTCCTCTGCAAAATTAGTGTTGTGAAATACTAATATGAAAACATTATTTGATGCCTTTCTTCTAAAACTCTGCATGTTTTTTACACTGATTTATAGCTCCATGACCAACTTTTGCTTTTTTGAGAATGCTCCACTATCCAGATAATAAGTTTTGGAAAAGAATATTTGTATGTTTCTGACCAACATTAAGTTGAAGAAGTAAATTAAATCTGCAAAACAATGTGCTGTTTCTCTCTCTCAAATCTTTAATAAAAGAAAATGCTAACATTTCTTATCTGAGGAATATTCATTATTAAATATTCATTTTTGCAGAATAACAATGTGTATGTAACCATATCCTTGTGTTTGAAGCAAAGTATAAAAACGAGTACCACGGAAATGAACAGAGCCAGAACTTCTGAAAAGAATTGCTATTTCACTATATTTGCTACTGTGGCCTTGTAACGTATTTGGAAAAGCTGTCTAATGACAGATAAAGTTGTTTTTCAGAATGGATTTGGCTCTAGCAGAGTCTAGTCTTAGTTAATTAGCCTCAATCTGTAAAAAAATCATTTCAAAAGAGCTTATCTCTATACAGGTAGTCCTCTCTTAACAACAGTAATTGGGACTAGAATTTCCATCATAAGCAACAGTTATAAAGCTTTTCATATGACAGGTTGCTTAGCGATGAAAATTCTGGCAGTTAATCGCCATTACTAGGCAAACCCCACAGTGCCATTAGTTTGATGTCATGTGGTTGCCATTTGCAATTTTCTGCCAGAGGCTCCTTTGGTCTGGGAGCTGGCAAAGTTGCAAACCGCAGTCACATGACCATGGAGATACTGTGATTGACATAGTATCTGAACAAGTGGTAATTAAGCAAGGACCACATGTATAAATACTTTCGCAATGTGTGAAATAAGATGCGACTGTGATCATCCATCACGTATCTCTGACATATTTTTGATAATATGCGATTGTTGTATATGAGCATTATATGAAACCTCATTTGATTGTTTTTCAGAACATCTTGTTTGTTGATTGATTTGCAAAGAATTATCCCAGAAAATTCAGAGCTAAGGAGAAATATAACTGATTTATGATACTGGGGGAGGGGGATAATCCTCCAAGGTAAGAAGAAACATTGAAAGATTTGTTGCCTTCAAGCTTCATTCTTTATGACATCACTAGAGTACACTGTAGGTGACTTTTCATTGGAATCTACTGCCCATGCAACAGAAAATTGTGTTTTTTGATTATCTTCAGCCATTATTCCTCATTTGCAATTGTTGGGCCCATGCTACCGAATCAGCCGAACCGGTCACATTTCACCTGACTTATGTGCTATTTTTTCATATGGTTAATGTGCACACGTCTACATCAGTGCTCCTATGTTCGTGACTGATGCAAATATAATTTTGTGAATGGCATATTAACCTGTATCTGAGACAACCAATTATGTTTGAAGAATGTGGCCTTTTATCATTCATAAAGGAAAACTTTAGAATCTTGAACTGCTTTGCTTTGTTTTTCTCATTCTCAATGCTATAATCCCATTCAAAATTCAAAATGCTACTGAAATATGCTACTCCTAAAATAATATAGGTAGCCCCCACTTACTGACCATGTGTTCATCAAAGTTAAGAAAACAAAGAAATTCATGAATGGTCCTCAAAAGTTGTGGGCATTGCAGCATCCCATTGTAATTCAGATACTTGGCAACCAGCATACATGTATGACAATTGCAATGACTCGTGGTCATGATTCCCATTTGCAATCTTCCCAGCTGGCTTCCAACAAGCAAAATCAATAAGGAAACCAACAGTAAGTCACAAGTCATGGTCATGTGGCAATGTTCTTAATGACTACCACCAGAATTGATATTGTAAACCTGTTTAGTCATGTGACTTCTCACTTTACAAACTCGTCAGTTAGCAATGGAGTTGCTATTCCTCTGGTTCTGAAGGGCTGACCACAGGTACCTGAAAATCCAAATCACTGAATTGCTACAAGTCTTTATTTTACTTTGCATTTATTTTTTGATCCCATCTTTCAGTCACATGGAAATCCGTATCTTATCCAACTAGCTACACTCATGCTTGTATGTGTGTGCACACACAATCACCTTATGTAGTCATATTTTGTTTATATTTATCCATCAATCAAGGAAATTTCCTCCAGCAGCTCAAAATGCTATTTTCTTACTTTTTGTTTCAACAGGTATTACTTATCAGCTTAAGTGATATTAGTGAAAGGTCCCCATACAATGAACTCATGAACTAGTGTGAGTTACATTCTACACATATTCCATTAGATGCCAAGAATAGTGAGCTACAATAGCCCCTTTTGTGCATGACCGATGTCAAAAACAAAAGAACTCATCTCTGTTGGCTGATGCTCATGCTTTACAGCCACGTTGACAAATTATGCCCTTTACTGTAGGTGTTCTTGGTGCAAAAGAAGCAAAAAAAAGTAAATTCTGTTTAGACACAGGGTCGGGGAATGGGGAGGAAGTGTGGGCTATACTGCTTATACTGTTTTGGTTATCAAATAAAACAGGACAAGAGAATTCTTGTAAAATTTTATGAAACTGATCCAAGAGTCACCGGCTTTTTCAAGTAAAATATACAAAGTTTTTTTTCCCCCTTAGAGAAAAGGATGATGCTAAAAGGAACAGAGCCATTTGTTGAATAAAAATAACATATGTAGTATTTATAGTGTATAATAAAGGAAAGAATAGTACATTTGCATTGAAACAGCATGCAGTCAACTTTCGTGATTAGATTTGCTTGCACAGCAATTATGTATACATATATATATATTGTAAGAATGTACAAAACCCAGTAATAAAAATTCTGTCTTCCTCTAGTACAGTATTTTTCAGCTTTTTCCTTCTCTTAGATCTAACTAGAATACACAGACATTCTTTGGACAGAATAAAGTGGCACCACTTTATCAAAATCGTGACTGTATCAGGGGAGTAAATGTGAGGGCCAGTACAGTTGCAACTATGGTTGATGAAGTGTTACTCTCGTTTGGGCCCAGGCTGGCAAACGGCAAACCAACTTCTTCTATTTAATTAGTTGACTGACAAGAGAATAAAACAATCATATAGAAAAACTCTCTCTTGGTGGGTTTCACAACCTTAAGAACCTTTGTGTTGTTATAGTGTTTTTGCACTGACTAACCTCCCGAACGTGAATGTATTGGTGCTTCAGAGCTGCAACAAAACAATAATGTCATCATATGTACTTTTTGTTTTCCAAAATGGAAGCCGTGTAGTGTTCAAAAAGAGCATCATCCATATGCATAAACCAGATAGAAATATATGTAAATGTTTCTGGGAACTTTTCTTGTTGCTAAGGCAGACCCTTCCATTTGGCTCCATCCTTTTTCTACTTTCCATCAACAGTACAAACTACATCTTTTAATATGAAATATCAGGAGCCTGCAAAGTCACTACTATGCAAACTTTAATTAAAAAATTATGATTTAAAGAAATATTTAAGTGTACTTGTTTTCTATGAATTTAATCATTTTAATGTAAGGCACCCAGCTCCTCATGAATAAACATGAAGACATCCCTGTCTTTCCGATGCCATTGTTTTCTGTCATTCTAAGTTAACAGAAAAGTTGTTTACTGCTTTTTAGATTCTGTGGTAGTAAAAAAAAAACGCAATTATAACCTGCCAAGGGAATCCAAGACTAAAGAATAAATTCTAGGAAGGTAGCTTAAGCAAACCACTTGATACTTGATCAACAACACTCATTAATTTTTTCTCCTCCTTTCCAAATACATTAAGATTCTTCTCTCATGCTTCTCCTCTATGGAACAGAAAATATACAAATTTCTGCATAAATACAAATAAATAAATAAATAAATAAATAAATAAATAAACTTCCCTGATTCAATGGCCCTGGCACATTATTTATGACTTGGTCAGTCCAGATGTTTACAGTGCTGACACTGGGCTTGCCCCGTTCTTATATACTAAAGAGGATGGATCTAATTTATATTCAGTTTCAAATACCACCAGGCTTTAAAAAGTATTGGAGCAGCCTTGCTTCCAATAACTGTGTTTGAATTCTGTAGGCGGGAAAGAAAGGAAGGGGGACGATAATTGGTTCAAGCCAGACTATTATGGCTCTAGCTTTTCGTATATGTATGTTTTACATGAATTCAGGAATTCATTAGGTTTAAGATGATAAGCTAAAGCACTGAAAATGGATAATGAAAGTATGGGGAAGTGAATTCATTATACTCATCTTTTTCTTTAAGCCACTCTGGTATATTTAAATATATTTCTTTATATGAAATATTATGCATTTTTTCAACTCAAAGTGATCATTTACAATTAAATCTGAAGCGTTTTATTAAGAAGTCCCTACTGTATTCAGTAGACTTGATAGGTATTCATTCTTCAAAGTAAGAATTCAAGCCACTGAACTAAAGAGGGTTTACATTTGAATAGATCATATTGACAGTTGTCACTACTCTGTTCTAAAGTTGGACTATCGGCAGTCACTTGCAAAACTGACTAGCTGCTGCCAATACACCAACTATGGAAATCAGTGATATTTTGGGGGAAAATACATAAAATAAACTTCATTAATGTTGTTTGAAATTATTTAAGACAAGCAATATTTGCTTACCAGTGAACGTATTGCTGTGTATAAACTATTTCCACAATTTTAAATTTGCAAAAAGTTATATACTGAACCATACATATATTGTCAAGCTCAAGTCCAAGTTGATAAAAAAAATTCTTAAGTTATTTTTAGTAGTCAATGAATTGAAATGGATTTTATATGGAACATGCTTTTTTAAAAAAGCTTAAGTCCTCCTCCAAACATCAGTTTTGCAATGGCTTTTCAGACCCAAAGTAAAGCGTAATGAATGCTCTCCAAGGAGTGCCACTTACTCCACAAGTCTCATTCTGTGTCTGCGTGGGATTAGCCTTGGGCTCCATGTCTTGCCGTTTTTGATTCTGTTTAAGTTGGTTTAAGGATGGCTTTGCTTGTACAGCTCCCACGGTTTTGCTTGTCCATTGATCCACCAATTTGTGGAGATCATCTGTGAAGGTTCCTTTCTTGTTGTTGCTGTTGTTGGCTTGTACCTGAACCTGCATTGTTGTTTGTGGTAGAGGATCTGGATATGCTACAAGGCTGTTTGCTGAAGATCCTAAGACATTGTGGAAAGGTAAGAATCAATTATATGTATATATAAAACATGTATTTTCTTTTGAGTATATTTATTACAATTCATGGTATTTCTGAAATTATTATATGCTTAACCAATCACTTGCTTCTTCTGAAGAACATTTTTTTTTGCTTCAAAAATGGCTCTCTGGTAGCATAAACACACGTTTAAATATGTGTTCAGAGGAATTTTAGTTTTGTTATTCAGAGTACTATTTTAGCTAGGATAAATTATATCTTCTTTCCTCACAGAAGCCTGTTTATTTTTTTAATAATTGTCCAAAAACAGATATCTTTGCAGCAGCCATTTAATTTTTTATATTTCTTAATTATTTATATTTCCAAGCACCTCCTTATTGTTCTGAACTGAAATGCACCTTAAAGATTATACTAATTTTTTCCTTCTTTAAAAAAATCATTTTCAAGATGGTAGTAATGAATGACACAATCTGTCATAATTTGAAAGACTACAAACATGGCAACTAAATCTATTCAATCTAATTATAAAAATATTTATACATACATGAAACTGGAACAACTATTATTGAAACCATTACTCAAAATATGTTGTGGTAGAGGCATTAAAACCAATTAAGTAGCAAAATGAAATAAAGCAGTATTGATAATTGACCAATGTCTGAAATAATCTCAAAGCTCCTAATTTCAAAATGACCAAAATTTGAAGCAGAAAAGTTCAAAGTTGTATTATGTACAATGAACTACCATATTAAATGGCTATTTCTACATTATGAATTTGCAGAGACCATGAGCAGCACTATTAGTTTTTTTTTTACTTCTATAAAACATTATGCCTTTCCTTAAAAATTTCTCGTGCATTGAACTATGTGAATTCTTATGCTTGTTGAAAAACATAACAGTGTAAGTGCTCCCCCCAATTTATACCTCAACCACTGTTCAGTACTTCAAGCATTTCAACACAGGAGAGGAACTATTAAACTGTATTAGTCAGCCAGCCACAAAAGAGCATTATAAGGAAGCTGAGTTAATTAGGAAGCATATGACTCAGCTTTATCTCATTAAAATACACATGTACATACTGAAATTATGATGATATTACAACAGGCATGCACCCAAAAACAGCACGGACATGCAAAGCTATGTTTAATTCATAAGCAGCATAATTTAAATGCCATCATCAATGCAGTCTGCTGTTAAATAAACCACTAGATTATATTTAAACAAAGCAGCCCATACTCAAAAATAAATACCAAAAAGCCAAAAATAAAAGAGAGAGGGATAGTTACTACTACTGTGATCTTTGCCTAGACATAGTCGTTTCAGGGTGGACCCTACAAGGTAAATGATACAAGATATATAGAGTTAGATAAGACTAAAAAGGGAAAAATAAATGAGTCTGATGGACAGTCTTCTGCATTTTTAAACAATAAAAAATAACCATTATGCAAGAAGGAACAGACAGAAAGTCAGCAGTTCAGGTGTAAAAGAAGAAATAAGGGGCTGCTCAAAGCCTATAGAAATTTACTGATATGAAAAATAAAACATTGCAGAATTTTTAATTGGCTCCTACAATTTTCATTACATTGAGTAATATTTCTAATAAATGTTGCTTCTAAATCAGTTCCTATTTTGTATGCAGAGTAAATGGAATACTTCTGACTTCTCTCAGTGAAAAAAATAAGAATAGATTGGCAGCAAGAACTTCCAATTTCAGGTTTTAGATACAGTTCTGCAGAACTAAGGCACATCAAATTAAAAGTATATATTGAAATGCAAGGCAACGGATTGCTTCATCAAACTGCATTTGGATGCTTACAGCTCTACTGTATAGGGGATAGCATTTCCTATCATTCTTTGTTATTTATTTGATGAGCTGGGTAGAAAAATCCTACTGCTTGGTTAAGAATATTCAGTTGAATCCAATGCAGTGTTAACAGCAGGCTCAAAAGACAAAATAAGGAGATCTATTTATTCTGACAGAAAGTCAGTAGGAAGGTTATTAATTGGTCTAGCTCTAGCTGGCTTAAATTTTTCTTTTTCTGTTTTATTTATCTAACGTACCTTCTTTGCCTTTGAAATACTGTGATGGTGTCATAGGGGCTTGTTCATTATTAGGTGCATGTTGGTACTGCTGTTCACCATGATTAATTAAGTGGTTTCTGATATGGTACAAAGATTACCCATCTTTGCATGCAAATACAACCCAAATCATTCCAAACTTTGATAGCAATCCATGTGTATGTGTGTAAATATCTATACTTATCTACCTCAATGGTGTTGATCAGCTTGAGTGTTACACATGGCATTCTTTCAAACAGAAAGAAAACCACATTTTACCTCACTAAGTCTTATGCTGAATATTTTATTCTAATTTTAGCCAAGGGAGAGACCTTCATCATGATATCATCACACAAATGCTGTGACCTAGATACTAAAATGTCAGGATGCAAGTGCATATTAACTGTTTTGTCATTTTGGCGTCATTGTTTTTTTACTGTAGATGCTGCTGGCATGTTACACTATTTATATTCAATCCACCTATTGGTAACCCTCAATCATATAGGAATAGCAGACTCCATAATGTTTGTGCACATCAGTTTTTGTAACTGTAACAAGATACTTATTTTACTGCCAGAACAACAAAAACTGAGTATAGATTAATTGATGTCTGCTGATTTGACACATGAATTGGAGCTAGCTCCAAAGAAAGAATCGTTTACCTTAGTGGGATAAATTATAGTTCATGTGGGAATCAAAATGTGGTAAAGAACAGCATTCTATAATGAACATATGATTAGATATAATTTCTTTCTCTCCATAATAAATCTCCAAAAGAAGATCAGTTGATAGACATAGGATATATAGATATTCCTTCCTTCCATCCTTCCTATAAATATCACCAAATTCTTTGATTTTAGTTTGGACCCTTTGGGAGGTGAGACCATGCCTAAATTTAACATATTTCCTATGTATTAATGTTTAAGTGGCTTCTTCTGATATTTTCCTTGCAATAATCACATGCATAGCATTTTGTTTATACACAAAGACAGTAAAACCTTAACCATCTTATTTATTAAATAAATAACCATCAACACGACCTGTTACCTTTGTATTTGCACTGGCTTTAAAGTTTGTACCATACAACAATTTTAAGAGAGCATATAGCCAAGATGGTAATATAATTAGGTTTTGAGTTTATAATTACGATCAATATTTCCAAGCATTATGTGCAAACTACTATAAATTATTTTTTTCTAGAAATATTTTTTAAGATTTTAAAGAGATTTCTTATGTGTAACTTTGTTTTCAACTTTCTAGAGTAACCTACATAATTATATTCCCTGTGCCCATAAAGTATAAGGAAAATATTGTTATGCCTTTGCTTATTCACCAGAAGTCAACTGGTATCTCATCGCAATAAAATTCAGTGACTCATTTTGTACCACATAAAGCAATTAATAATTTCACACTTTAGGGATAAAAGCTAACCTTTGAGTATTCTCCTCTAATCTGTGAGATACCTACTAAGAACTGGAATAAATACTTATGAGAGGAACAGAATACACATAGTCCTCAACCTATGACCACAATTAAGTCCAAAATGTCTGTTGTTAAGTGAGACAGTTATTACGTGAATTTTGTTCCAATTTACAATCTTTCTTGCCATAGTTGTTACATTAGTAACATGGTTGTTAAGTGAATCTGTTTTTACACTGACTTTGCTCATCAGAAGGTCGCAAAAGTTAGTCACATGAGTCCAGGACACTGCAATCGTCATAAATATGAGTTGGTTGCCAAGTATCTGAACTTTTATCATGTGACCATGGGTCATAATTCATAACTGTGCACTGGTCATAAGTGTGAAAAATTGTCATAAATCATTTTTTCAGTGCTGTTATAATTTCTAACGGTCACTAAATTAATTGTTGTAAGTTGAGGGCTACCTGTAGAACAGTTCCTCACTGATCTTTGACCATATTGGTCTACAATCCCAATGTAATTAATAACATTGGTACCATTAATTGCTCTGTAGAGCTTGGCTGTCAAAAACAACTAAATGTATCATTCTGAACATACTAGAAAAAGCCTTATATATTGACTATTGGCTCCTGTAAACCAGTATGACAGATGGTGAAAAAATATCCACAAGTTTTAATAGCAAGTCACACTAATTCTCCCAGATTCTAGGGAAGAACTTTTCCAATTCTTGCAATTGCTGGACATTGATCTTGGATCTTCTGCATACATGTATCATGCATGGAGAACCACATATAACTACCAAATAAATTTTATATGCCAAATAATCCAAAAATATTAGATTTCTTTATCTTGAAATTATAACTGAATTTTAACATCATGGTTTCATTATACAAAGATGTTTATGAATACTTAAACACCCTTTCATTGTTAAGTCTAAAAATGTTGACATTATTTTATTGAAAATGGAGAGCAAGAACGATGAATTTTAAGTAGCTTTGTGCCTTTGATTTGTACTCTTGTAATAATGATAGAGATGCATAGTTCCAATGATAAAAGTTTGATGAAAATGAATACTGAATTTGCTGAATGTTAACTAAATATAAATATCTCTATATATTGGCACTGTTTTATCTTACTTGTAACTATGGCCTAGATTTTCCTCATTAGTACAATATAGCCTTATTGTACCAAAATATCCCAAAGATTGCCTTATAATAAGCATTTGTTTTTCAAAAACAAACTTAAAAATAAATATTTGTGACAACTGGTTGAATAGCCAATTCGTATAATCATACAATTAAGAACAGTCTAGTTTTAGATGCATCTGGACATGATATCAATAGACTATTCTGAGATTGGCATTAGGGATTTTAATTTATTCTGTGCTTTGATGAACTGCTTGTTGACTTCATCTCTGAGGTCACATAAGGTCATAATAAAAAATTAACTGAGTAAAGTGCTCCAGCTAGATGAATGTCTAATAAAAGCCATATTGTCCTTCGTGACAACCAAACAATTACATTTAAGAAAATTCATTTAAAGTAACCCAAAAGTAGACAATGTGGGGGAAAATTCTGCCTAGAAAAGATAGTGTTAAAGAGCTAGCAGGAGCATTTCTCAGCATTTCTACATGCAAGGGACAGGAGAAATAACATAATAAAAACAACAGTAACAACAACAACAAAATGGATATAAACAGTACTGTATATTGTTTGAATACAGCCCTTGTGCAGATGTTCTACCCTTCAGTGACCTTCTAGAATTGTATCAGCTTGCTACATGCATGTCTTCATAGTCCAAGCATGTGTGAAAGAGACCATTCGTCTACAGAAGTCTGGGTTTCGATTTGGTATCACCGGAATCAGGACAGCAGACATTTATAACTGTCACATTGCAAATTAAAAATTACTCCAACACAAAATCACATAAAGATACGTCCAAGATAAGAATTTACCATAAGACTATAGAATAAATTGATGAGATCTTCCACACATGCTTTTGATACCCAGGCATGAGCCAAAAGCAGTGTTCAAAAGCTTTCCATATGAAACAAAATAAATTAAATTAAGATGATTACTTTAAAAAAAGGGGAGGGGGGAGTGATTGTCTACAAGGAGGGGCTTCCTGCCAAGCATATTAGGTAAATCAATGAAAATGAGTTTTGAAAAAGATGACAAAAGAAAGATGGGCTGTGATAAAATACAAAAGAACAAATACAAACAGATGGACAAAGACACAGGTCCACTGAGGAATCTGGTACGAGGTTTGCTACTAGATTTATAGGTCACTCTCTCAGACGTTTGGTGGAAAACCGTCCAGCCTGCAAATGAATATAAAGGGAAGAAAACAAAGACACTTATAAAGTACAAATAGCTGAGATTAGATGTCACCATCAGTCATATCAGCTTTGTTAGTTAATCATCCACACCTCCATTTTAAACTTGCCCCAGAGGAGTAAGTTCATTGGCTATAAGCAAAAGGGTGTGAAAACAACAGCAGAAGAAAAACAAATACTTCACAGGATTAGTTGTGCAGAACATGCAAAACCAGAGGCGACCATGTATAATCATCCCAACACTTTGCAGTTGTGTAAGAACTCTACCGCTACCATACCAGGATGAAGCTATGCCATGAGCGGTAACAGTGCTACTACTGAATGTAGTAGACTTTCTAATGAAAGCCAAAATTTATGCCATGTGCTTAAAGATCAATTATTTCTGAATTACATTTCTGCAGGCCAGTAAATACAGTTTAATCCGAAAAATTCTGCACCTGCAGGACTTAAGAGAACCAAAGAATATGAAGCAAGATAAAAAAAAAAAGAGTCAGCTTCCCTATTTGCAAATAATTTCAATCTACAATGGACAGTTTTAATGATTTTTAAAGTGCTCTATCCTCTACTGGTTCTTACTTAACATTAACTGCATTTTGTATTTGTACTTTACTGATTTTCCCCTCATGGCTCATTCTCAAAATGAACACCAGCAGGTTAGGCATCTACCTCTTGCACGGTCAGTGAAATTGCTATTAGATTCACATCAGCAACTTTTCTAATTGTATCACAGTTAGCATCATTTCTACAGGCTTTGAATCAATATGCTGAGCAGATGTTTCTTGGTGAGTTTGGGCTCTCTAGCTAAACCTACCTCACAGGTTGCTGTTGTGAGGAAAAAATGGAGCATGGAGCATACCACCATGAGGAAAGGTGGCTTAAAAATCTAATCAGTATATCAAGTAAAAAGAAAGCCTTAAACTTCCTTTTCTCACTTTAACATATATTTTGCTCTCCTGTGGAAAAATACGACTGTTTTAACATAGAGTAAAAGATGACTCTGAAGATATAAAATCACCTTGGCCAGAATTTCCACGGACATCACCTCCTTCAGAAGCTACTCCAGAGCAAATGTCAGAGGATAATGAAGCCTTGACAGAGCAAGGTTGCTGAGTCTGAACTGAGCACTCAAGTATGGCTGATGTGGACACAGTCAATCCTGTGGCTTCAGTGGAATCTGTTTGAGCTCTAGTGCTTCCCTTAGCCAAAGGGTCTCTTTGCTCTGATATATTGCCTAAACAGGATGTATGCAAAAATCATTAAGCTTGAAAGCAATAAAAGAATCTGAAACCATTATCTGAAGAAAACTTCAAAAATTCTGAAGATTTTTTAATTGACCAAAATCCATACATGTTCAGAAAACCAACTGCAGAAAGTCAACCATTCCTCTCAATTCTCATTTTATATATATATATAAATCAACAATGGCTATAGTTTTACAATTTTTATTCATAGTGCAGCATCAATGTCTCATATGTGATGTTCATGGACACTAATGTTGGTGACTCCATCGAGTCCATGTTTCACCTAATTTTATTTATTTTGATTTTTTTTAAAGAACGAAGAGAACTAAAAGAAAAGCTTTCATACTTCAAAGTAATGCATCAAACTCAAAAACCATCCTAACAATGTTTTGGACAATGTAAAATAAATTAGACATAATAATAAAAAAGAAAAAAGAAAGTAACTTACACCAAAGGTATAATTGGTTTTGCTAAGTTGTATTTTTACTTGTCCCAGCTTCTGCCAACCTAGCAGTTTCGAAAGCACATAAAAATGCAAGTATAAAAAATAGGGACCACATTTGGTGGGAAGGTAACAACCCTCCATGCACCTTTGGTGTTTAGTCATACTGGCCGCATGACCACGGAGACGTCTTCGGACAGTGCTGGCTCTTTGGCTTTGAAACGGAGATGAGCACTGCCCCCTAGCTTCAGAAACGACTAGCACATATGTGTGAGGGAAACCTTTACTAAGTTGTATTTAATGGTTCAACCTAATTTAATACCCTTCCCCATGAAATCTAAGAACAAATAAAGCCATCCTTTATTTAATCTATTGATTAAATATTTTATATTAATATATTAAATATTAAATAGGAGTACTCCACTCCTCTGCTCACAATAGAATCCCTTAAAGGCTTTTCGAAATTTTGGGTTTGGACAACCAGGAACTATGCTGCCTAAGGGTTGGCCTAAGCATCATACACAAAATTCTCTGCTAAAATGCCAACGACTACTTCAGCTTCAATATGAACAATACACAGGCAAACAACACATACAAACTCAAGGTAAACCAATCCAAACTTAATTGCAGAAAATAACGACTTCAGCAACAGAATAGTCAATGCCTGGAATGCTCTACCTGACTCCGGTGTTACATCCTCAAACTCCCACCATGGACCTCACCCCATTCCTAAGAGATTCGTAAAGGGGGAGTGCATAAGCGCACCAGTGTGCCTACCGTCCCTGTCTTACTGTCCCCATTTACTTGTACCAATTCCTTGTTCATGTCCATGTTTATACCTGTACCTGTTATCTTGTACATGTTCAACAAACTAAATAAAATAAAATCCTACAGATCTTCAATTATTCTTTTGACTGAATAATACAAGTGCAAAAAACCAAATATGAAATTCCAAGAAAATAATTGAACAATTTGAAACTTTCACGGGATGTATGTTGAAAAGGAAAATATCACTTGTACACATACTTGTACTTGATGTTTTGAGCTGCTGGACAATGGGGTTTAGCAATTTCCCAGTTTTTAATTTGTGCTTGCTTGTTCTTCTTCGGCGGCCACTTGGTGGAGCAGAGTGAAGGAATCCGACATTGGGTGGCAGTGGTTTTCCCAGACGAAAGTACAAAGCTTCTATTTCTTTTTTCTGTTGGGACTGCAACTCAGTAATTTCTTTCATGTGTCTGAAGAATAAACATGAAAACACTGAAAGAAAGTAACTCTTAAATTAAGACCTCTCTATTTCTAATAACATATATTAGAATATCCATTTTGATCACATCATTATCAAATACTTTTAAAAAAAAAATACATTGCAGGAGATAAATTTCAAAATGAAGATTGGTTTATGGCTTATGGTCTTAATATGAAAACTATCTGTATGATGAAAAAGAAGGCACACTTGTGCTAGCTTATGAATCATTCAGGAAGAGTGAAGAAGCTAGCATGTATATTTTAAGAAGTTGCATGATCAAAACAATGAGAACAGCAAATTGTTTTGACAGCGAAATGCTAAATATAGTGAAAGGACCAGCATGAAACAGCAAAAGATTCAAGAAAAGGCTACACCACACAGGATAAAGAATAATTCAAAAAATACACAGAGGTTTTTGGTGGATGAACCAGAAGAATAATCTATCCTTCTATAAATTTATTTTTAAAAAAGGTACCAATGGAAGAGCACAAAATGCAATAGTTACAAGGAAATGCCTACTTCATTCAAATGCAATAGTGTCAATGAATAAGGAGAAAAGGAATTCAGAAAAAGAGTTTGAAACATGAGAAACTGAAACAAGAACCAGAAGACTGGAGACCTTTGAATTTTGCCCTGAGAATACTGATAATTTTGATTCAAGCATTAGTAGGGGATGTTGTCTCATCAAAAGGCAGTACTTTGAGTTCAGAAGCTAAATAGGGTAGAACTGGGTAACACTTGGATGAAAAATCTGAAAGTAATATGAAGGCTGTAAGCTAGACTGTGAAATCCCAGGCTTGTGTACTACTATCTGCAAAGAAAGCCATGGGAAATTGTTTTTGTATTGCTGCAAGAAAACAATGTGGCCATAGGTGCCATCAGCAGTCCAGTTCAACTCAAAGAAGACTTTTCCATTAAAGGCATACAATAAATAATAATCATTTATTAACTTAAAATTTATCAAAATAAAGATTAAAGTACAAAATGCAGTGCAGTTGAGTCAACCAAAACTTGTGCATCTGAAAATACAAATGAACTGAAATTCTACTAAAGAAAGCGAAAACATAGGAATAAAATTAAATATAGTCAAGTGACTAATGACAATAGATCCAGCAACCAATCTAAAAATGACACTAAAGATAGCATTTACCTTTTAGGTTCAACTATCAGCAATTAACAATAAAGAAACAAGCAATCAAGAAATATGCCATAAATCGGCAGTTGACAAGGTATCAATGAATGCCTTGCACAAGATATTTGGATGTCATGATATGCCTGCACCCACAACATTCAGAATCATACAGGAAACAATTTTCTTTTTGTCACTCCTTGGGGGAAAAAAAGGGTGGAGTGTTGAAGAAGCAAGACAGCAATAGTAAATTTTGGTGTACCCAAGAATGGGAGTCAAAAAACAAGGAAACAGATCATTAGACAAATAAATAGAGTCTCACTCAAGGCACACGATGGAAAGGCTCAGCTGTCTTGGGAAGCCCAAAATGTTGGGAAAGATGGAAGGAAAGAGAACAACCAACAGCACGGTGGATGGATTCAATTGTACCAGTAACAGTTTAATAAGACTTTTAGGGACCAGATTGAAGACAGGGTATCCCAAAGTTCTCTCTATACTGTTGCTATGAGATCACACCAACTAAATAATGCACAATCAAAAAACAAAACAGGATATTAACATAGTAACAAAAAAAAGGAAAGTCAAGAAATTAATGAAATCCATAATAACATTTACAAAAAGCAGAAAAACACTGTGCAGATATTTTCTATATAAATCCTGGAGTCTTATGCAATCACATAAAGATGCTTATATAACATATAGTCATAATTTTTTTTATGGACAAATCTATTGTCAATAAGAAAGAATACATCTCTTCAAGATAATACATAAGTTTAATGAACAAGGGTGCTGTTTCTTCAAAATACCATTGGTGATGCATAGGTTAATGCAACACAACAGATGATGTGTGATGGAGGTGGTGCTGAAAAAGTAACTGGACAAAATAAAATTTCAATAGAGGTTGACATTGCAATAATATGGAGCTTTATTCATATCTCTGTGTAAATCAAGGTCCCTGTCCTGTCTATATGTGGCTCTTTCAAGCACCAGCATCATCTAGTCTTAGATGAAGAAACACAATAATTTAAATCCAAGACCACACATTTCTTCCCGGCTGGACAGCGAGATGGGCAATGTATACATTTAATGATAAATGAATAAAAATAAAGAGTCTAGAAATTACCTAGTCCAAAGACTCTTTCACTGAGACTGGTTTACCAATACTTTAATCAACAAATTCTCAAATAAGCCTCAGTGGAGGCAAGATTAATTTCCAGCCACAAAGAGCAAGACAATAGAAGACACAAAACAATACTCTTAACTGTTTAGACTGGGTTGGCTCAAGAGTTCATGTGTCTTCTATAGGCAAAGCATACCTTTGTCCTATATCATTTTACTGTATCTGGGACAAAAATTATTGCTTCAATTAGCAAAACAAATTGTATGGCTGAAAGTATTTTCTGGCTCAAGTAGTACTATCTTTTATTTGATTCTTCCAAGGAGTAAATGACTGACAAAAATCCCTAAGTATATGATGTCCTTGCTCGATGTGAATACCGTTTATTTTGCAATTATGAAGGGAATTAAATGCCTCTTGGTGAATAAAGCCACTTTTGTCTTGTAATCTACGATGTCCGATTTCTCTTTACTGCAGAACGTTGCTTTTATCAACAAAATGAGAACAAAAACATGGAAAGAATATTGTACATCAAATGCATAAAAGATAAATGCTTTCAAAAGAAAGGAACAAATAACAAAAGATGTCAAAGTGTATTTGGATAAGCTGCTCAAACACATATGCACAAAAAAAACCCTTTGTTTGGATAAAACGGAAACATACTTTTCTCTCAGGTTCTGCAATTCTTTTTTCATATCTGCATCTTCAAACTCTGAGTCATTGTCACTACTCACGTATGATGACTGAGAATGGAAAGAAGTTATGTTGATAGTTGGGATTTTTGATCCATGACCATTTGGAGAATTAAGGCCCTGTGAACTTGACTTTACTGACTTTTGCAGAATACACGAAGTCTTTTTAATGTTGTCGTTTCCCAGCCTACTGCTCTGAGGTGACAATGGAAACACATCTTGCTTTCCTGGAAAAGATTCATCTCCAGAATCACTGGAATCCTTTCCATAAAGAACATTAAAAGAGGAAGATATCTGCGCACGGCGCCGAGGTGACTTTGTATCAGGGCTAGAAGGATGATTGTCCAGATAAACATCTGGGGGTGCAGAATACCTCAAGGAATGCACAGATGATAAAGTTAATTCATCCTGAGTGCTGATCACTGAAAATCTGCCTATAGTTTTTGCTGGTGTTTCTGCTTCATTGACATTGGAGTCTATAAAACCATCTTTTTGATATTTGTTTTTCTTGGCCATGTCCTTCTGGTCTGCTGTAAGTGAAGAAGAAACAACCTGAAAGAATAAATAAAAGAAAGGATTAGTTGGTTAATGTCTTACCTGCCTTTAAACATTATTTTTATAGGAATTAATAGTGGCCTTCATTAGCTTCAATTGTCTGAGGAATGGGATAAGATGAAGGGAAAAAAACCAATATAAGGTAACAATACCTGAGTGTATCCTGATGTTAGGATAGTGGTAGGTGAACTGACATTTGCATCTTGACCTGTTTAATATATTGAAAACAAATAAACAAAAAAGAAAACATGCATATATCTGGATTGGTAAATTTTAGAGGAAGGCAAAAGTTAAATATGAAAAATTCTTATTTGATAAAATTCTCAAAGGCCATAACTCTAGTTTCACTGTTGCATTCAGGACTGTAGGTCAGATATATATGAATCAAACATAAATCATGGAGGTAGTTCCAACACTTGATAACGCCATAAAGATTATAATTTCAATTATGTGCATATGGTTTTAAACAACATGATCTATCTTTGAGCATTCTATGCAATGTCTTATATAACTATTTAAAAAGCTTAAAGAAAATATTTGTTTCTTACAATCATAATTCAATATAAAATATTGTTCAAATATGCACAGAAAAATGATACTCTTCATAATGAAAAACAGTGGCATTTCAATTTTTTCTACTTAAAATCAATTCAGAAAAAAAAATGTTGCCCTGCTTTCCACATATACAGTAGGGAACAAAATCATGGTTTCCTAATCTGTTCATCTGATTTTCCTGGACAAAATTACTTGAATGACTGAGTGGCTTGTATACAAATATGTAAAAGGTACATCATGTTGTTTAAAACCATATGAATATAATTTACATGGCTTGGCTTCCCAATCAAAAGTAAATGCATTACCTATATAGTGTTCATATTTAACATTTTGTATATTAAAATTATCATCATAAATTTCCATGAGAATTACATATTAAATTTTATCTTGGAATGACTACATTCTGCACTGATATTGTAATACCAACATTCACTAATTCCTAGTTTTCTTAATAATTGTATCTAATAACCTACCACATAGTTGTTCATATGGATATTTAGAAAGAAAAACTGACAATAAAGTTATGCTCTACTACCTGCTTTGTTTATTTCTGAATGCTGGACCCTGGTGCATGTAACATCAGACTGTTCTTCCTACAATCAAAATATACAATTTAAATGAATCTTGCAAGGTTTTAATCTGTATAGAAATATACAAACTCTAAAATTATTTTTATATTTCATCTTAAAGAAAAATATTCTTAAGTCACTGATTTTCATTTAACTGTTTGGAGACTTCATTCCATTCTGACACCACATGGTTAATGTTTAATATGTTAAATACTGTTTCATATGCACTTCTGTTTTCTGATAGAATCCAAATGATATGATGATTATTTTCTCAATTTAAATGTAAGGTAAAATTTGTTATTATGTGTTTCCTTTTCTGATTTTCATTACGCTGAGTTCACACTACTGCAGAATAGACTTCTAGAAGAGGGACTTTATGCAAAAGAAAGGAGTATTTTTTTCTTTTTTTTCTTAATTTGGGGGTGGACTTCTTTCAAATGTTTCTAGCTTATACTGTACTACATGTGGTTACATTAAAATCAGGGAAAACAGGAAGTAGTACATTTATCTGATTTCTAAAGTGCCACATTATAGCTCCTGGCAGTAGAAGAATAACTATGCAAATATAGTTTTAAAAAATTACATGAGCATACATATTTGTATGTGTAATTTACTTTGGCCTTAAGAATATTTTACATAATAGTGATTTCATCTTTGACATACTGTATATCCAGTATATATTTGAGAAAAAAAAAACTTTATGTTTGAGATGTCCAGGACATATAGGGAGTCCTTGATACAACAGTTCATTTAATGGCTGTACAATAGCATTGAAAAAGCAACTTATGATTTATTACCTCTACACTTAATACCATTGCAACATTCCCCATGATCAGATGATCAAAATTCAGAATCTTCTTGCAACTGACCCTTGTTTATGACCGTTGCAATATCCTGGGTCATGTGATTCCCTTTTGTGACTTTCTGATAAGCAAAGTCCATGGGGAAAATCACATTCACTTAACAATCGGGTCACTAACTTAACAACTGCAGCGATTCACTTAACGCAAGAAAGTTTGTAAAATGGGCCAACATTCACTTAACAAATGTCTCACTCAAGCAACGGAAATTTTGGGCTCAATTGTGGTCGTAAGTCAAGGACTATCTGTATTAGTCTTTACCACGTCCATGCTGTTCCAACCTTGGTTAAAGAATTTTAGTTTGCCAAATGTTCAAATGTTCCTTTCTCTTGTTTGAATTTTCTATGTCATGTTTAAAATGATTGTACGGGTTACAGTAGCTAGGCCCGTGATAGCGAACCTATGGCACAGGTGCCACAGGTGGCACACGGAGCCATATCAGTGGGAATGCGAGCATTGCCCTAATTCGGCTCTGATGGACATGTGGGTGCTGGCCAGCTGATTTTCGGGCCTTCCAGGCCCACCAGAAGTTGGGAAAGAGGCTGTTTCCAGCCTCTGGAGGGCCTGGGGGTGTGGGGAAGGCCCACTCTCCCCAAGCTCCAGAGCCTTTATAGGGAGGGTGGGGTGAACTGAATTATGGGTGTGGGCGTGCGGACGTGCAACCCCCCGGGCACCCCCCACTTTTGGCACGCGATGGCAAAAGGTTAGCCATCACTGTTATAGGCGTAAGATACATTTCTGGGAATTATCAGCTAGATTTAAATGTACACATTTTCCTTTTAGAGAGCCAGCTAGCATTGGATTAAGTGTAAATGTTATCTATTTACAGGATTGCTGTATGTAACAAAATTGGATTCTGCCGAAGGTTCTAGCAATGCAAAAGGGACTCCTTAGACTGGTATTAAAGGAAAAGCTTTTTCAGTGCCAGGAATCTTGGGTGCCAGGTGCACTGTTTATATATTGTTGATTTATTGTTATATGTAACATTTGTATCTTGTATATTTCCCAAGCTATGCTTTCTTTTTTGCTAAGCATTTGTGAGGTAATTTTTCACAGCAGATGGCAGCATTTAGCCAACTTTCATCTTGAAAAAAACTAAGGAGGATTAGATTGGGTTCATCCTTGAATGGCAACCAGCAGAAACACTCACCACTGTAGACTAGCTGTGAAGTAAAGGCCACAAGATGTCACTTCTATATTATTGCAAAGAAGACAAGACAGACTCATCTATGTAGTCTCCTTGAATCAGGTTTGACCCCAAGGAAACATTTACTGTTCAAAACATGGAAATCAGAAAATAGTTTCTCATTGTTTCTTGCTCCTGGCTGGAAATCCAGCTTACATCTGATTTAACAAAAATGAATATTCAGTTACAAACAAACTTTCTCCAATGTTTTCAATTTAAATTGCTATTTTATACATTGGATTATCTAGATTCTTTTCAATCTGGTGCTAATTATATTTAGCCTAGCTAGTATATGAAATGGGTGGGGATTTCTATCCAGTTGGTTAGATCTTGTCCCAAATGTTTTTTCTGGCAATTTCACTTCCAAACTGGAGAGAGCTTATTTCAACAATCAATCTCAATAAATATAGTCTTTTCCCATTACTGGCATGTTGAAAATCCACGAGAGACCAATTTTATATAAGCTGAAAAATGTGAAAAAATACCCTCCTCAAAAATCATTTTTAAAGTAACAGTGCAACTGTATAACATAGTTTTTAGCTTAAAGAAATCTTACCTATCCTTTATCTGAACGTAGAAAGCTAGTTTGATCATGCTATGTGTTAAAATAGAATGGTGTGGTAGCTCAGCGGTTAAGATGCTGGGATTGTTGGCTGGAAAGCTGGCAGCCCAGGGTTGAGACTCCAACCTAACGGAGTGAGCTCCAGTCCTCACCCCAGTTCCTGCCAACCTAGCAGCTCAAAAGCATGCAAGTGTGAGTAGATAAATAGGTGCCTTGGTGGTGCAGTGGTTAGAGTGCAGTACTGCAGGCTACTTCTGCTGGCTGTCGGCTGCCTGCAATTTGGCAATTCAAATCCCACCAGGTTCAAAGTTGACTCATCCTTCCGAGGTGGGTAGAATGAGGACCCAAATTGCTGGGAGCAATATGCTAACTCTGTAAACTGCTCAGAGAGGGCTGTGAAGCGGTATATAAGTCCCAGTGCTATTGCTACCACTTTGGTGGGAAGTTGTCTGTGACGTCATGCTGGCCACATGACCACGGAAATGTCTTGGACAGCCCTGGCTCAATGGACTTAAAATGGAGATGAACACTGCCCCTAGAGTCAGCAATGACTACTGGAGTAAAATCTGCAGGGATTGCTCTATACTTTACCCGCAAAGAGCTAAACTAATACAGATTTTAATGTCCCAATCTATAAAATGGGAAAAGATACTAGGTAAAAACATATAATGGTTCATTCTGCTCTGTGCCACCATACTATTGACTGAGATTACTTAGAACCTGTACTTTTCTTTATGATTTATCTACGTATAAAAAGCACAAATCTTTGTGGGCCTTTTTTGTAGCACAGTCAGTACTACAAAAAGTGAGTTTGCTAACAGATATATATGCAAAAGGCTCAGAGTAATTGTGTGTAGTGACAATAAAGTTTGAGCTACAATGTTTGTCCTAGAAGCACTTGACTAATTAAATTAGCAGATTTCCACTGCTAATTTATATTTGATGATGAAGCGCTATGCCTTCATTTTAGGTCTAAATCAGTTTATTACTTCCGGATTGAAATCTTCCTGAAAGCAACACAAGCATGCTAAGAAGTATGATATGCCTTTGAAATTAGCTTATCCTCCTAGGTACACATGACCTGGTGATAGATGCCAGCTGTTCAAATGCTGGAATTAATACCAGTAACAATAGCACTTAGACTTATATACCGCTTCACAGTGCTTTTACAGTCCTCTCTAAGTGGTTTACAGTGTCAGCATATTTTCCCCAACAATCTGGGTCCTCATTTTACCCACCTCGGAAGGATGGGTCAACCTTAAGTTGGTGAGATTTGAACTCCTGAACTGCAGCTAGCAGTCAGCTGAAGTAGTCTGCGGTACTGCACTCTAACCACTGTGCCACCTCAGCTCAATAACCCACTTTCTCAATAAACTTTCTGAATTTTATCCTATGGATGTGGGGATCTGGGTTTTTCAAATGCCCCTTTTGCTACCAATAGCCATCTTTCTCTTCAATATTTATACCACCCACTCTCTGTAAAAAAAAAAAGGAGTAAAATTGATCTGCATATATTTTTCTACTAATTAAAACTGTGTCCAAATCTGTGTCCTGCACCATTCTAAGATTTTGTTTGTTTTTAAATTCTCATTGCCTTGATGGTCGGAGGAGTTTACCTCAATGAGAAAAAGCAAGCAGATAAATAAATACCTGGTTCCTTGAGTACACTGATATTTGTCTTTCCATTGCTGAGTTCTGAGTACATGAATTTCATCACACAATCCTTCACGGGATAAGCGCATAAGATTGAATTGGGGTCATCGGTTTCTGAAATAAGATTTTTTTAAAAAAAAACCTCAAGCGGAATAAAGTGCAATACATTCAAATGCAAAACTCATGTTCCACGTTTGCATTGTTGGCATGCATTCAGCGCATCGCAATGTGTTTAAAATACCTGTTATTTTGGCCTCTGCAATTGAAGGATATGCTGGGATTCTCATGAGACTAGATTCCTTCAATAGGAGAGGCTTCTTATTAGTACATATGGAGCACGTTATGGAAGCAGTCGCCTGTCTAAAATTATAGAGTATCAACATAGAGAGTGTGCTGGATGAGATGTCCAACCCAATTGCTTTACTTCTAGTGTTTTTAAATCTATGGGTAGACATCACTCAGGGAATGCAAAGGAAATGTTAACATGGCTGTACTCTACTACAACAGTCATTATTAGAAAGAAGGCCAAGGAAACCTGGCCATTTGGAGTAATTTCTTTAGAGGAGGAAGTTTAATTTCCTTCTACTAATCTGCATAAAGGAAGTAATTGTCTAGAAATAGGTTTAATTTTACAGCATATTTCTGGGCGTAGGGTGAGGAGAATTACAATTTTGGCTGATATATTTCAGAAATATATGATGTGAAAATACGATGGAGGGATCAACAGACAGCATTAAACTAATCTGTTAATTAAAGCATTTCAGAGACATGAGGTAGGTTGAGACAGGCAACTGATATGTTTTCAGGTAGGTCTCCCCCCCCCTTTTTTTTTTTTTTACTTGCACAGACTTCAATCCTTTTAAAAACTATTTATCCCTTTGGGAAATAAAGACACCTGGCAGCCATTTCTAGTACTGACAAGAAAACATTAAGCACTGCTATTACTAAGTATATTATTATCTTTAAAATAAGGTACACATTGGGCAGGTTCCAAGAAAGAAAATCAAAATTAATTTTTAAAAATATTCTAAAAAGCCAAGACGAAATGTTGCTCTGGGGGGGGGGGGGGGGGGGGGGGGGGGGGGGGGGGGGGGGGGGGGGGGGGGGGGGGGGGGGGGGGGGGGGGGG